>VDFB02383309.1:0-101714 GCA_007258455.2 Sequoia sempervirens | reverse complement strand
GAGATAAGCTTTGTGCTTTGTAATTGTAAACTCTTTGGAGTTTACAAGGCTCATTATTGTCTATAAATTGCAGCAAGTTGAAGAGAGTTCTATTAGATTTTATTACAGATTGTGAAGAAGAATTGTTGAAGGCAAAAGAAGCATCTCAAGCAAGGATTGATAAATAATTATTGTAATCTCATTCTAAGGTTAAATAATACAAGCACTATTGATTCTGGTGGTGGAGTTTTTTCTTGAAAGGGTTTCTCCACGGTATATGCTGTGTCACTTCTATCTTCTGGTCTTATTCTTCTACAATATTCTGTCTATTTCTACAAATGGTAAAATGAATCTAAACAGATAATCATCCACAAAGAAATTGTAACAAAAAACACTTATTTAGATCTACAGTATAATAGTTTTACAAGTTTTAAAGCTACATAATTACCTCCATTTTCAACACGTTCAACATAGTTTGTCTTGTAGGTTCATTAAATTATAGAAGAGAAAATCATATTAAAATTTAAAGCTTATAAAGGATGAGAAGGCTTATCAAGAGTAAAGAAAAAGCAAGCCAAGTCAAAATCAAGGAAGTATTTATTAAACAAAATCTTGCTTAAATGAGGGTGGTGGAAGTAAGAAGGAATTTGTAAAATCTTTAATGAAAAACTACTAACATTATTTTAGTTATACCCCTTCTAAACTAAAAACTATAGAACTTTGAATTGAGGGAAATCCAACTCAAATTAAAATAATACAAGCTTGGTTCAATAGATTGTCAAAGCCTATCCATAATTAAATATAATTTTTTTTTTTTGGAATTTGATGAGAAGGAGAATTATAAAGGAAACAATTCAAGCAACAAAGGAGAAGAGAAGATAATTATAATGTAGCACATATAAACTACATGTGCGTAGTCACATATGTATTTATACTACATAGCTACAACTAACATTTTTCTTAGCACTTGTTATTCACCTGGGTGAGTAAAGGATCTTTGGCATGAATTTTCTCCCACTTAGAACAATGATGACGTGAAGCACATTTTTCAAATTAGAAAGCAATGACAAACATCAATTGAGTATTAGTGAGGCACAAGATCCCTATGACTAGAAGTTTCAAGCAAAACTGCTTAAGTCCAAGTGTAGTTTGCTAAGAATGGAGGAGGTTGTCATGAGCATATGGTAGTAGGGTTGTACAAATGTGCAATAGGATTTTCTTTGAATAATTTGTGTACTATAGAGCAAAACCAATCAAAAACCTTAAATTAGAATCATTCAATGTAATTTTATTGGAGAGTGTGACATGAGCTAATGGGAGCTACCTAAACAACTATAGAGATATGAAATATCAACTCTACCAAAATGGTTTGAATCTCATTTTCATGACTTGTGTGATAAAATTTGAAGCCTTATACGCCTTATCATTTGAAATGATTTATTTATTTTTAGGAATTTAAAATAGTGATTGATGTAATCATTTTTTACATTTGTCTTGGCATGGAAGGTATTATCGACATGCAACCATGATGTCAAACACATTAAGGGGAAGATCAAATGAATCATTAGGAGCATTTCAATGTGGTTGTAGACATGTTCCCCACACATGACATCACTTAGGTAGTGTTTTGATAATTAATTTTCCACGAAACTCATGAAGTAGTTGTGTTTGATTATATTTAAATCTTCTAGGATTATCCCTATCTTGAATTTCACCGAGGAGTGGATTACTTTGTGCTTGATTATATTTAAATCTTTCAAGGTCATTCCAATAATTGTTGTAATTCAATTGAATTTGATGTGGGGTTAATATCGTTGAAGGTTTTGCATTTGTTAATGTGATTGATTGATAGGTTATAATTAATAATCAACTCATCCTTGTAAACGTTTGGGTGATTCAATATAACCTACAACTTAACCATTTTATTACACATGCAATATATAATATTCTTTTGTATATAAGTCATGCAACTTATAATTTTTTGGGACCATAAATGTGTTTTATGAATAAGTTATTATAATTTAATTATTTGTAGTGAAACTAAATTATCCAAAACATCTTGAAATGTTGTACCAAAATTAAATTACACTAATGGATATAATGTCTCATCCCCTTCACTCATAAAGTGACTTAAAAAAAAAAAACAATGCTTCATGATTCAAGCTCAACTTGAAAGCCTCTAACAAATTTTACTATTTCAATTAAACAAGCTTTTCAACATAAAATTATTTCATTACTTCAACTTTTAAGATCATTTTTCATATTTAATTCCTACAACTATATATCATTTTATGAGATTTCATCTACATCAAATTTTTAATTCAATCTTATTGAACCATAATTTATAAATGCTGGTTAGCAAAATTCCATCTTATAAACATAAATAATCCTAAAACTTTACTTATATTTTAAGCTAATACACATCAATAACCTAGAGCACCAAATAAAGCACATTCCCCTAAAATGTCACCACTACATGTAATGCAATTTACAAATATTAAGGGGAATTCGATCAAAAGCTAACAAAACTGAGAGATATTTGGATGTAATTTGGCATTAAAATTTAGGAATGTTTATGCATGAAAAAAGGTTTGAAATTAAATGAAATAATTTTAATGACATCCATGAGACCAAGGGCTCTAAGGGACCAAGAGTTGCATCCTTGATACATTTTCAAGTTCATTTTGATGTTATCTCTTCTACTATGAATTTTGACCAAGAAACCAAATATTTTGTGAAGCCTTGCCTCCTCAAATAACTCATTTAGATTTCCTATCTTCAAATTGTTTTAATACTAGGGAAAATATCCTCATGCATTGCACACTCTATGATGAAGTGTCATTCAACTTCAACCACCCCTTTGCTACAAAAAAATGCAAGTTATTTCTTCCCAATATTTATTGGTGATTGTCCATCTATCAATCTCACACCTAAGATAATGTGAACCATTCCTCAATTATGCAACTAAAAGCTTTGCCTTTCCCTTAATTGCACCCCACAAATATACTTTTTCATCATGTTCCCATGTGGGTTTCAACTCTTTGACATAATGCACTTTTTTCATCCAATCTAATTTTTCCACACAATAATCCTGAATTTTTCTAGCACAAACTTTTTTATTTCCTTATTAGTGTTAGGACATTCTTGCAAATAAATGTCTCATTTTCTCTTCCACTTGTTGTTTTGCTTTATCCATGTCTCCTTCCTAGAGCCTAATTCCTCCTCAATAACTATTTTGGTCCAATGATGCTTATCCATATTTTCAATATTTTTAAATTAACTTAGCAACCAAATTATCGTTGATACTTGGACATCAGGAACATCCCTGCCTCAACCAAAAGGATCTCATAAGGGACCATTGTTTTGACTTTGAGGCTACTAGTGACTAGATGTTTTCTTTTTTTAATTGTCTCCACTTGTGATTTGGCATGCTACTCCCCCGAACCCCACATCCATAGAGGACAATCAATGTGACCAATAAACCAAAAGGGTTTTATTGGTTTTCCAATCCCATAGTTCCACTTTTCTACACCTATTTTAAAGTAGGTAAGAAGCTCTCCATCCCCCTTGTATCCTTTTCATTCTACACATCTCCCAACTAAGTCTATTGTAAAAATCAATTCCTAGGTACTTGTATTCTTCCACCATCTCCAACGAGCTTCCCTCAAAAATAAAATTAACATTTTGCTTCTTCCTTTTTCAATGAAAAAATCACGACTTTGGTGTTGCTAGTGTTCACTTGCATCCTGATCTCTTCATAAAGGAGTTATAAAGCCTTCAAATGTTCTTTCAAACCCTGGGTTATTTTTGCAATTAGGATAAGATCATCTGCATACAAAAGTAACTTCACCATAAACCTCCTGGCTAGATACCCCCTTCAATGGTTTTGTTTAATCATTTTTTAAGTTTATCAATATATAAACCAAATAGAGTGGGTGATAGAGAACATCCCTATTTGACTCCGATGTCGCTACCAAAATATGCAAACATACCCTCTCTTGTTTTGACAAGGCTTATGCACTGTCACTTTATACTCATCTAGAATCCGAAGTTCCTTCATCATGTTTCAAAGTTTGTCCCTAAGTAGTATGTCAAAAGTTTTTTTAAAATCAACAAATTAACAAAAAGGTTCCCCTCCTTGATTGCCCCAAACTTTTTCAATGAACTCTTTAAGATTTTTTTTAATTGGATTAAAAAGAAAAATATATTAGATTACATCAAATAAAACAAACTGAAACAATCAACTAGAGGCAATGGTGCCTAGGAGGTCACCATTAAAGAGTACAAAAGTTCCAACAACAAAACATACAACAAAGAGATCTCTTCCAAAGAAAATTGAGGAAATATTGAACAACACTAATAAAAAAGTCTTGAAACATTGAACAAGAAGCAAATGGACAACCATTTTTAAGAAATCTTGAGCAACTGAGCATCCACAAGAGCAAAGAATCCTCCATGACCTCCAAGTCCACCAAGAAACCGCCTCCTTAATAAGTTGTCTATCCTTCAATCAAGTGTAATTGTGCTTGAACATTGCAAATAGATATTTTAAGATCATTGTTAGTTTGCAAATAATCCCAAAGCACAACAACCAAATTTGTAATTTGTAGAGAAAGATTCCAACAAATTATTTGAATTTCAAGTTTAAGAGGTTGAGAGGTGCTAGAGAAGATTGCATAGCAATGAAACTTCCAAATGAATTTGAGGATGGCCTACTTGCACAATTGAGTGAGGACATTGTGGTGAGGGGAGACATCAAGAAGCACAGTTTTCCATGACCAAGTATGTTTGAAGAGGGTGGGAAGCAATGAGAAAAGGGAATGCCACAAATTTTGAGCATGAGAGCAAAACCAAAAAAACGAGTTTTATAGATTCAGATTTAGCAAAAAAAGGACATGATAAAGGATGATGGAGAAATTTGAAGCGATTAGCAATAGACAGCTTAACATGAATCTTCCACGCCAAGAGTTGGGATTAAGCATCAGCTTTAGACTTCTGGCTAGTCTCATTCCACTTTATCCGACTACTTGAAGTTCCACTTGATGTTGACAGAAAGTGAAAGCAAAATTGAAGGAAGGACTTGTCTATAAATGGTGTTGAGGGAGGAACTGTCTCTAAGATTGATATAGTATGATAAAGTACCTTGATCTAAAGCTCAGCTGCCCTTTTTGCTTTTTTCCCTCTTTTTCTGCCCTGCTGCAGATTCTGCAAGCTTTACAATCTGAATCTAGATTTGACCAGACAAGATTAGGTTTGAAAGAGATTAAAGTTTCACAACTATTGTACAGGACGGTGCTCATACACTCCGAGCTCTATGTAATACACTCCATGCTCTTTGGATTGAATCTGCACCTTTCACGTTTGCAAATTTACCTTACTTTAAGGAGTTCTGATAAGATTAGGTTACTTCGTACAGAGACAGAATGGTTGGTCAGCTTTAAGTCGTAGCGCTCCTTCAACGGTACTTAATACGTACAGTGGCCAGCATGATTGATACGGATAACAACACTATTTCTGGCAAAATTTGCCTAACTTTAGGCATTTTTGTAAGAGAAAGTTACATTGCTCAATCAGAAGAGGTGAGGGATAACTTGAATATTTATAATTTATGAATATTTTGTAAAATTTAATATTATAGTTTTGGTGTTATATTGTTTAATTGTTTTTTGTTAGATAAGCAGGGTTTTGAAAGGGTTCTGATCCCTCTTACAAATAGAGATCGTTCAGTTCAGCAAAACAGTAAAAAAACTAGCAGAGAACAACAAGACAGCACAAAACAGCAACCAAACGGAACCACTACAGCTCCATCAAAATAAAGCAAAACAGTACACACCCTGTTCAAGGTGGTTTAAAAAATTGTTCTAAAGATTTTTGCTAAATCGTTATACAAAGGTTCTTCTCCACAAATCTTTTCATTGCAAGGAGAAGAAACAGGACCACTCATAGGACCAACCAAACCAGGGGTATATTGTTTAATTGTTGTTTTTCATAAAAATAAGTATGTATTTAAGTTAGAAGTTATTTTTAGTTATGTTGTCACAGGCACACAGTTAACCTGTCACATGCAACCTGTCACATGCAGGAAGAATGGGATAAGTCAAAATCATTTAAAAGATTTGACCTAAGTCAAGTACATGTGAATAATAATCATACCATTGTCTTTTCCAATTATTTAAGAGTTTTGGCTGTACCATCGTCCTCTCCAATTATTTAAGAGTTCTTATCATGCCATCATCTTCCATAAGAGTCTAATCTTACCAACATGCATCCAGATTATTTAAGAGGTCTATTCATAGCATCATCTTCCCCAACTAATCTATGATTATTCATGTTAAAAATAATTTATACAATTAATAATGATCCAGATGTATCTTCTTGTAATTCACAGATTAAGAATGAATTGGATGCATGCATATGAAGAATCATGCCTTCCATCTGACTGTTACTTATTTTTGCTAGTACTAAAAATAAACAAACTTGTTCAAGAATCACACATATCTTGTAACTGAATTCAATCTTCTTTTTATTCTCATTCTTCGCTTGAAATTTTTTGTTTTTCATTTTCTGTTTTTGTAAATATTCTCCAGTCATTACAACCTTACTGTACCTGTCGACATAATCAATGAATAAACATTAAACACCACCGAGGAGGTCGGCTTAAAGGTGGCAAATATTTTCACTTCACTGCATGCCAAGTACTATATTAAAAATAGAAAAAAAGAACTTTTTTCAAAACAAAATATTTGAGACATTTAAACTGAACAAAAAACTGCAGCCCATGATTCCTTAACCAATGGCATGTTCGGGTTTTGTTTTTACTGAAACTGAGTATTGATATGGACAAGCAGAAGAATCAGTTTTAGAGAAGGAAAAAGAACTTGGTGTCTTGTTACCTGGACATTTTCTTGAGCAGCATTTTTGTTTATTTGTGCCTTTAACAACATTGATGGCTATTGGCAAAGGAGAAGTCATTAAATCCCCTGAAGATAAGTCTCGATATAAAATTGTTCATCTACCTAATGGTTTAACAGCTGTTTTGGTCCATGACCCACAAGTCTTATCAGAAAAAGAAGAGAAACCTGCTCCATCTTCATGGTTAGGCACCTCTCCTATCAGGAATGCTGCAGCAGCTATGTGTGTGGAAGTGGGGTCCTTCTCTGATCCAGTGGATTCCCAGGGTCTTGCTCATTTTCTAGAGCATATGTTGTACATGGGAAGCTCTGGATTTCCAGAGGAAAATGAGTTTGATACATATGTAGCAATGCATGGAGGTAGTTCAAATGCTTATACAGCTAACGACTCTACATTTCATTATTTTGAGGTGAATGGCAAATTCTTAAAACCATCTTTGAAGAGATTTTCCCAATTATTGACCTCCCCCTTGGTGAAAGCTGAAGCTGTCCAAAGAGAGATTGAAGCGCTAGATTCAGAGTTTACTCAGGCCTTGAAATGTGATAATGATCGTCTTGTACAACTGCAATGCCATACTGCTATAGCAGGACATCCTTTAAACAGGTTTACATGGGGCAATAAAGAGACTTTGATGTCAAAAGGCGTTGATTTTTTAAGAAGAAAACTCCTGGATTTCTTCAATGAATACTACCTTGCTGGGCATATGAAACTTGCTGTAATTGGTGGGGAGCCACTGGATATACTAGAAGAATGGGTTATGGAGTTGTTTGGAAATGTTAGAAAAGGCGTTTCCCCAGAGCTCACTTTTCACAATTCAGAAGCACTAGCAGTTTGGGAGCCTGGAAAAATGTTTTGGGTTGCTGCAGTGAAAGACGTTCATGATCTCATACTAACATGGCCTCTTCCTTTTCTATGCAAAGAATACTTGAAGAAGCCAAAGGAATATATATCTCATCTTATTTGCCACCAGGGTAGTGGTAGCTGCTTGTGTCTTCTTGAAAGGAAAGGTTGGGCAACATCTATAGCCATGTCAACCTCGTTGCAGGATGAAATAGGTAATGGTAGAGGTTTTGTGGGCTACATGTTTCAGATAAAAATAGAGCTTACTAATTCAGGATTACAAAAAGTTTTGGAGGTTATAAGGATTTTATATCAGTATATCAAGTTTCTGGTTCATGTAGGTCCACAAGAATGGGTATTTAAGGAGCTTCAGGATATTGGAGATCTATGTTTCACCTTTGCAGAAAAGCAATCGCAACATGAATATGCAAGCCACCTTGCAAAGAACTTGTTGATGCATCGAGAAGAGCACATTCTCTATGGAGAATATGCATTCAAAATATGGGACCCAAAATTGATATTACATGTCTTAAGCCTCTTAAGCCCCAAAAACATGAGAGTTGATATAGTGACAAAGTCATTGAACCTGGGATCTCCAGCTATCCAGTATGAGCCATGGTTTGGTGTGCCTTATTTTATTCACAGTATTCCATCCTCCATTTTGGAGGGTTGGAAATGTACTCATTTCATAGAACCTGGTTTGCATTTGCCACTTAAAAATAATTATATTCCAAGAGATTTTTCTGTGAGAAGCTTGGATGGCTTAAGCTATGGCACAGGGAGCTGTGAAATTCCAAGATGTATTATTGATGATCAGTTCATCAAAATATGGTATAAGAAAGATCATCATGTTCCTCGTGCAACTGCTTACTTTTGGATAGCCTTTTTAAAGAGATCTCACTACTCAGAAATAAAGGCCATTGTACTGACCGAGATGTATGTGATGCTTCTTTTGGATGCTCTCAGGGAGATGTTGTATCAGGCACGAGTTGCTAAGTTGAATATCAAGATTTTTAACATAGGACAATGCAGGTTTGAGCTCAAAATATGGGGTTTCAGTGAAAAGCTACCAGTTTTAGCTTCAAATATTTTGAGATTTACAAGAACATTTATACCAACAGAGGAACGGTTTAAGATGATTAAAGAGCATATGAAGAGGAACTACAAAAATATGAATATGAATCCGATTACCCATTGGGAATATTTGATATCTTCAAAATTTGACAAAAAGCTTTCCTGCCTCATTTCATTGTCTCTTTCAGACATGACAAGATATATCCCAGCACTGTTTGAAGAGGTCTATATCGAAGGACTTTGTCATGGTAAACTATCTAAGGCAGATGTTACTAATATTGCAGATATATTCAAATCCACATTTGCATCAGCAATACCTCTGCAGGCAGAGATATGTTGGAGGAAGCATAGCCTCCCACATGGGGCAAGGCTAATAAAGGACACATATATTAAGAACAAGTCAGATATGAACTCTTCTACTGAGATTTATTTCCAGATAGGTCCAGTTTCCATGAGAGCAAAGGCTATGGCTGATCTCTTTGAATACATTGTTTCTGAGCCATTTTACAATGAGCTCAGGACAAAGGAGCAGCTGGGGTATTCAGTTGATTGTGGCACCAAAGTTTCACATGATGTAGTGGGCTTTTCCTTCACTGTTAAATCTTCCAAGCATAGTCCACCTTATTTACAGGAGAGAATAGATGCATTTATTGACAGATGGATCAAAATCCTTGAACATATGAGTGAGAAGGAATTCCAATACTACAAAAGCACATTGCTAACAAAGAAGTTAGAGAAAAGTTCTGTTGAGCAAGAAACTTACTGGTATTGGAATGAAATTTTAAAAGGAACATATTTATTTGAAGGATATAAGCTTGAAGTAGATGAGCTGAAGAAGTCAGCAAAGCCAGATATTGTTGGCTGGTGTACTTCTTTCTTAAACCCAAAGTCTGCAGACTGCACAAGGGTTAGCATTCGTGTATGGGGTTGCAATTCTAGACAGAAGCAGCCCACATATGAAAGTATGGATAGTAATAAATGATGTGTCGAAGGATTTTATCACATAACTGTAGCTTTTGTCTTTTAGTATTTTTCTCTATTCCAGGTTGGGCGAAATAGTGTTTTATGGTTTTCAAGAAAATGTATGATTATATCAACTGATTTTAGTTTGTTTATTGTTACGCTTAACAAATGTTCCAAGAGAAAAAAAAAACCATCGTATTCAAAGTCAAATTTCATAAAACAAACATTTATTTGTGTGAGAACATTTTAAATATATCTCTATCTTGTTTTCACTTCATCATTTGTGGATTTTAACAAAATGAAGAAAGAAACATAATTTTTTTAAATGTATTTTCATAATTTTAATATATAAATTGTTTATTTATTTTTATATTTAGTATAGATAATTTTTAATGTTTTTTTTTTTTCAAATTTCTGATGGAGATCTTATCCTTTTCAATTATTTTCAAAATGATTAGTTTTGTTGATCTAGAGTTTCTTTTAATCAGATATAGGTTGGCTTCTACCAATTGAGGAAAATGTTGATGTTTATTAGAAGACTCTGAAATGAATATCATTATCAAACTTTTTAACAATCATTCAACAAATCCGAAACTTAGAATGAGATCTATTGTCCCATAGACTATATTTAGTCTAACAGACAGTAATACTGTCCCATAAACTATCTTTAATCTTACGGACATAAAATCATGACTAATATATAGTTTTAACCAAAAATCTCAGCATATTTATCATGGACTGTATATGATTTTTAAAATCTGACAGTTTTAATCAAAAATTGAAAATTACATACTGTTAATATATATCATATAACCAATTCTTTAGGAGACTAGACTGCCTCGGATTCTTTAGATTTGCATTCACTTTCTGAGACTCAAGCGGAGAACAATCCTTGTCAGAGCTGGAATACGGTGCACAATGAATGAAAGGCTCATCAATAGAGTAAAAAGAGTTCAAAATAGTATTTAACCCCTTTGACACGTAAACACAACATCGAATCTTTTATGGCCTGCAACCCTGAATTCAAAATGTAATCGGTATCTTGTGTTAATTTTCAGTCTTCAATACTGTTATTTGCAGTCTAGAAACAACAGCTTGACTGCAAATAACAGTATTTAAGACTGAAAACTAACACAAGATACCGATTACATTTTGAATTCAGGGTTGCAGGCCCATAAAAGGTTCAATGTTGTTTTTACGTGTCAGAGGGATTAAATACCATTTTGAATTCTTTTTATTTTATTCTCCGTTATGTTTTTGTAACTGCTGTAGCAGTTTGGACTCTGTCATGCTTTGGTTGTATCTTTTATAACTTTCTTATTGCTGTAGCTGTTTATGAGTCTGCAAGTTCCTTTTGCAGTTTAATAATGCATGCATTATTATCAATAAAAAAAAAAATACTGTTATTTGTAACGGCAGTGACTTATTAGGCCTGCTGATTTCTGTCAGTTGTCAGATTACAGCAGACTTTTTGTTTCTGTTATTTTTCAATGTTTGTTTTTAGTAGAGTTGGCTTGGGCAGTGGGTTTGCTCCCCATTGGTCTTGGGTTCGACTCTAAGAGCTGGGACTTCTTGCCGGCGGGGGATCTCACTCGCAGGGGACTAGTCTTGCCTTGGCTTGTCTCTGGGTTTAAGCGCAGGGGACTAGTCTTGCCTTGGCTTATCTCTGGGTTTAAGAGGTGGGACTTCTTGTGGGCAGTGCCTCTAGGTTTAAGAGGTGGGACTTCTTGTGGGTGGGGGATCTCACCTGCAGGGGACTAGTCTCGCCCTAGCTCGCCTCAGATACGCAAGGTAAGGGTTGAGGGTGGGGGATCTCACCTGTAGGGGACTAGTCTTGCCCTAGCTCGCCTCAGATACCCAAGGTAAGGGCTGATGGGCTGTTGGGCTGGGTCGCGGGGACACCATGTAGTATATAAAAAAAAACTCTTATGTTTGTTTTGGAAATAAATAAATAAAATCTCAACTACATCATTATACTACTTTTTCTTTCTTAAATTTTTGGATTGTGATTCCCCTCTTTTTGCTACAGTGTGATTGTTTTTCTCTTGTTTTTGAATTTTTATATGATTTTGATGATATGATTATTTTATTATTTTATTTTTAATTTTTGTATGATTTTTTAAAGTAATTTTGTTATATTAATTTGTATGAATTAATATATATTATTTTATATAATATAATATAGAAAGTGTATTATTCATTATAAAAAATGTATGTAAATCTTTAAATTTGATGTTCCTTCTTTGAATTATATTTATCATTTTAATACACAATAAAGTTGCTTGAAATCATATGAAGAGTTGAATAGGATAAGTTTTGTAAGTTTTCTAATTTTAGTTACTAACATACATTGAAGAAGAAAACAAATCATGGAGCTTTTATATTGTTGAGGCAAAAAATGCTTAGTTTGCACTATCTTTTTCATTTAGCATTTATTCTTAGATTTTTTATTTTATTAAATAATGTAATGACCGACTTTGATTATTTGACAAGCAAATTATCTATAATTCCACATTTCGTTTCACACTTGACCTTTTCTAAACCCAAACACCCTTAGTCCACCTTAGTTATTGTCACATGGTCTGTAAGGACACCATTGCACCTGCAAGTGTCCTTTGGGCAAGACTACACGAGTTAGCATCCACATTGGTGAAAATTCAAAACTTTCAATTCCAACACTTTTTCGCTTTAGTTTGAACACCCACCCCTTCTTAAGTCCAAATGGTAAGAAATGCTTGTTAATATTGATTTATAAAAGAGAAATGGTTATTAAAAAGATATAAAGAATATAAAAGAAGAAATCAACAATGAAACAAATATTGCACCTTTAACCTAGATAATGTACATGGGGATATATGTAGCCAACTTGTGGCTAGAATAAGTTTTAATTAAGATATATGATCATTTATATAGTATTATATAGGTAGTTAGTGTTGTGCCCTTTTCACACACACACCCCACTGGAGGCGGGGACCCTCTTTTGCTTTTTGTTTTCATTTATGGTTTTTACCCTTTCCCCTTTCAAGATGGGTCCTTTCAATTTTGGGTTACTTCACCTTTTGAGCTTTCAATGATTACCTTAATATTTAAGGTGAATGTATTTATAAATATCAGCCTCGTGTTCAAACATCTGAAATGACCAAGTCCCCTTTAAATGATCAACTGGGTTCAAGTTCGGAGAATCCTTGCCCCTTTGGATTCCTCAAAAGTTATCACTTTTCAGAGATTTCGTGACAAGGCAAATTTCCTGAGAGTATCTTCGCGTAATCTAGACCTAGGTGGATCCCCTAAAATCCTTGTTTTCAGAGAATCCTTGCCCTCACGGATTCCTTGAAGCCCTGTCTAAATGTCTTGTCATGTCATTTATTGTGCTCTACAAACAGTCAACTTGCCATTAATGACTCTTTTGGCTTGGTTTATAATGCAATTTTGGAGTATTTTGTTGTCATTATGTTTTTCTTGTCTAAAAGTTTCGATGCTTGAGGAGCTTTTGAGTGCTTGAGTGGATTGAAGCTATGGTTTTGAGGATTGTGTGTGGATTCCTTTGTCATCACCTAGGGCTTCCAAAATGCAGTTAGTGTGCTTCATTTTAGTCATCTGAATCACAAGGTAGGGTTTTAAACCTCGTTTATTTGATCTTTTAAGTGAATTTAACATTGATTCGAAGGGCTATTTTGGATTGCGTTTCTATTTGCATTTTTTGATGACCTATGAGTTTGAACTCTCGTTTCATATCAATTTGCACATAGATTTTTGAGGGTTGTATTATTTGATTTCTAGTTTATATTTTGAAACTATGGTTATTCTATTTTTGTTAAATGCTTTCGAAATATTAATTGGTTTGGGGATTCCGTTTTGTATAATTGATAAACTAGGGTTTGCATTTGATTGTGGATTAAAGCATGTTGATAATTTTGGATTTAGTGGGCACAAACTAGGGCATCCTTGAAGTTGTATTTGAAATGTTATTAGTGATCAATTTGATTATTTTCGTATTGATTCAAGATTACTAGGTGCGTTAATAGTAAAACCCTAAGTTGTTTTATGTTGGAATGCGATTGAAATGTTGAATGATCATGGAATGGATAACTTGCTAGGGTTTTTCATTGATTTGAGTTTCTGATTATGATTTTGTGATTGCATTTAAGAATCAAATCCTAGTGAATGGTAAATTTAAAGGCATGGCTTTCCAAATATTATGTCATCATGTAATCCTTTGAAGTTTGGAAAGCTTGATAGATGTTCTGTCATAGAATCTACATGTCTTAGAAATCCCTGATACATTATTCTTCATGGAATTCATTGCCCTTTGGATTCCCTGAATGGTGGGTTCTTCGCATGATCCATCGATGTAAGGAATTTCCAAACTATGGGCCTTTATCACTAAATCCTTCATGCCTTGGATTCCTCGAGTTTTACCATTTCACGAAATCCATGCCTTATTGAAAAACCCAAAGTATTGCATTTCGTGGAATCCGCATCTCTTTGGATTACCCAATGAATTACATTCCGCTAATTCTGAGCCTGCTCAAATTCTTTGAGATGTCATGATTATCATTATGTTGAGTGCCATGATGTTATCTGAGTTATGATTTTCACTTTCAAGGTTTAAGTGTCAATTATTAAATGTATGTGAATCATAAAGGAGAGTGCATATTTCTTGATGATTGTTTTGGATAGTGTGTTATTGCGTTTTGCAGAATCTGCATGCCTTCGGATTCTATGAAGGACATTTTTTGTGAAATTCATGAGGTGGCAAATTTCCTAAAAATCCATGAGATGGTCAAATCTCTGAAATCCATGACATGCCTTAAAAATTGAAACTTGAACATTTAGACTTTGCTTTTGAGGATTTAGGGTTTGGTTCCTTGGGCTTAGTGGTGCATAATGAAGTATTATATATTGCCTCTGATATATCATGATTGTGCTAATGATGCAATGATTAATGTTGTAATGCATATCAAGTGATTATTGTATTTTTCCTAATTAGATGTAGGAAGAGTCTACAAAGGTCAAGTCTACTAAGGGAAAGACAACTGAGCCAGTGAATGAGGAGCTACCCAAAGTCGAGAAAATGAAGTACAACTTTAAAGGAAGGCTCCCAAAGTCTATGATAGCTTCTCATTGGGTTGGAGTTGGAGATACAAATATGGGACATGTTGATTATGAGGACTTCAAGTAGAGAATGTACTACAATGCCACAATAGAACTGACTAGAAGATTGGTGAAGACAGGGCTGGCACAAGCAACATGATTTCCTCCATCAATGCAGTGTCTAGAGCTAATTGTGGAATGTGCCAAACATTATGATTCAGATAGAAGAGTGATAGTGGGTCCTCAAGGTAGAATAATGGAAAACCTAACATAGGAGTCCTTGGAAGAGACATTTGATATTGCTCCACATCAGAAATTGGTGAAGTTCAGTATAGATACACTGAGGAAATTTTATGCTGATGACCTGAACCAAGCACTAGAGATTATGAATATTTCATGGATTGATAAGCCCAAGCCTCATTATTCTAAGTTTCTAAAGTAGCTCTACAAAAGTGATTTCAAATTGGAGTACAATGATATGACCACTCTTCTCAGCACAGTGATGGGGTTGGAAAAAGCTTTAATGTTCGAGGACTGGATGTTCTATGTAATTGTACAAATTAAGAAAGGAGTTAACTAGATCATTGGGAAGGTCTGATTAGTGATAATCTGGATATGCAATTGAGAGTTGTGCAAGACACAAGGAAGTTCACTATGACTTCCCATGTGGTATACATGCTTGCAAGACACTACAAGTACAAAGGATTAAGCTGCAAAGGTATAATTGGGCAGGATAGAGTTTATGACATCTACCCTCAGCTCCATTTATCCACTTCAAACAATAGAAGGGTGAATGATGCCTTTACTATGTATATCACAAGAAATTTGCAAGAGGCCCTACATGTAAGGATCTCCAATGAGGCTATGGAGTTGATCAAGAAGTATGGGTACTGGTTTATGCAATTCTTGAAGTTTACATATTTCAGGATCCCAGGTAGTCCTAAGGTTCCATACATGCTCCCAAGGTATCCAACAGATAAGCTAGTATTACTCGAAGTAACAAGGCAATTAGTGGCCTTTGATCAAGTTTTGAAAAACATGCATAAAGTTGGAGTTGGTGGGGAATTTCCCTTGGCAATCAATGGTTGGGAGGGCCTACCCTACAATTCAAAGTGCTCATCATTCAGAGTCTAAAATGGAAAATCTTCATCTAGTCTAGCATTCTAGTTCAAAGATAATTTTGATTCATATGGGGTGGCTTAGAAGCTTGCTTCCAGGGATTACCGACACAAGGATAACATAGAAGACTATTAGGCAAATTGTAGAGATGAATTTAAAGTCTTCAAGAGGAAGTTTTCCAGTATCCTTGAAGATGATAAGGTTTTATAGAGTTGTGCATGTGCCAAATCAAATTGAGTATGAGGAGGATGTAATACAATACCATGATTACATGCAATAGCAGAATAAGCCTCTACCCCCTATAGACTAGGCTGAGGAAGAAGTAGTAGATTTGGACTAGATCAATGCTCCTATCATTAGGTATTCAAAACAATGGGAAAAGCATAAAATTTTGGAGATGGAAGCATATGGAATTAAGCCCACCTATGAGTTAGTGGGAGACTTGGAGTCTCAGTCCTCTGTCAAAGATGATTCCGAAAAGACCAAGGAAGATGTTCTTGGCACTCAAGACGAAGAATAATCTAAGGAAGAGCCTCTCATCATCAAGAGAAGAACTAGAGGCCAGTCTAAAGCTAAGGAAAAATTAGGGGAGTCCAAAAGGCATCCAATGCCAAAAAAGTGGAAGCCCACTAAAACCATCATTAAGGAAACAACAGAAGCCCAACCCTTTAAAAGAAGGAAATTGTTCAGAGGAGGGAATAAGGGCGCTTCTCCTTCAAAGAAACACAAAAGGATAAAGGAAGTGGAGAGAAGCCACAATAAATTGAGGAACCAATTTATGTAGAGATTTCTGCAGATAAAAATTAGGTGTATACCGAAAATAATTCTCCTTGGACTAGGGTACCATTCCCAAATTTGGAAAGTTCAGAGAAGGTGACTGGAGAGTTAGAGAAGGCCGCAAATGTGCCACCATTTGATAAGGATGAAGTCACAAAAGAAGTTACCATAGAGAGCACTCCTCCTAAATCACCCCATCAACATAATCACTATGATACAAAAGAAGGGGAAATAACAGAGAATGCAACATAGGTTTTCAAGGAACAAGAACTAGATGATGAGGAGCTAGAGACTCCCAAAGATGGCTACCTTAGAAATCTTGGTGCACAAATTGAGTTAAATGTTTTTGAAGAAGATAAAGAAAAAGAGCTTGAAAAGATGAAAGAAGTGCATACTAAGTCACCAAGAAAAGAAGAAGCTCTAGAATTAGATAAGGAAAATGTAAATAAGAAGGAAAAGCAATCAGAGAATCCTGAAATGGATAAGTCAGAAGACTATCGAGGAAAAAATAATCCTCAATTTGATACAAACACAAAAGAATCTGCTGCTCCTGATTGGCTAAAAGAAATTCTGAAGCCTAAGATGGTGGTGATTGAAGAGATAGTTCCTGAGTGGGACAATTTTCTAATAGGTTTAGGAAAGACCAAGGAGGAGAAGAAAGCAAAAGTGGTTTCTAGAATTATAAGGGATGAATCCAAAAATCGGGTATTGCACATTGCTACTCCCACAAATGAGGAGAGCAAAGAAGAGGCCGCACCTGCAGAGTATAGTGTACAAATAATCAACTTGGGGCCATCTACAAAGAAACATGAGACAAAGTATTTGAAATATTTTGTAGATGCAATATTAAAGAGATTGGACAAGGAGGTGCAAGCAAAGGAGAGTTTGTAAAAATAGGTTGAGGAACTACAAAAGTATATTCAACACCTTGTTAAACCTCTTGCAATCCCAAACTCAAGCAGATAAATCAATTCAAGCCAGTATATAGTCCAAAGATATTATAAATGAAGTGGAAAAGATGAAAACATCTATACAGGTGACCCAACAATGGATAAATGGAGTTTACAGGAAATGAATTTTTTTGATTGAGGAAATTCTACATTTGCATGGAAAGACTCTTTCTTTTCAAGAAAATGTATAGAAGCTAGCAGTAGAATGTAAGGCATCAGATGATAAATCCATGACTAGGTTGGTGAAGGTAATAGAAATTCCTAGAGAAATATTGATTAAAGAAGATATTCTTGTCTCTGAGGATATAGATAATCCTAGAGAATGGATTGAACCTTTTAAATTCAAGGGAGAGATCATGGATAAGGCCTTGGGACAAGTTCCAGAGTTACAAAATTAATTAGATGATATTCTTGCCAATTAAGGAATACTTGAAGATTGATCAATTGATAAAATGGTGGAAAGAGGTGTATTATCAAGTTGAAGATGGATCTATTACAAAAAAAATAAAATTGGAGGATGCGGCTATGTACATCACTATTTTGCACAAGTATCAGGAAATGAAAATTGATTGGGATAACTCTTTGAAAAAATATGAAGATGAATTAAAATCAATCAATTTAAGATTAAAGTTTATCCCAATTCCCAATCAGGCTGACCTGAATGGAGTCTTACATAAGTTTCAAGAATTTTCTAAAAAGCAACAAATGGGAAAAGAGGGCGACTAAGGGTAGTTACCTTGAGTTTTGTGCATACATCATAGACTAGTTGGGAACAAGTCGGATATCTAGAGATTAGTGCCAGAAGCAATTTATTTAATATCTTTTTTTAAAATTAAATGGGCATTTGGAATTGTATTAGACTAACCTATCTTGGCCGACCTATGTTAGGAACCCTAATTAATTTTGTTTAGGCTGACCTTATGTGATGAAAAATCTATATATATGAGGTATCTCCTTATTTGTAAGACTAATTCTAGGATTGTTGCAACTTTTGGTGAAGTTAATATATGAGAAGACATTGGCTTGGTGATCTTTTCTGTGTTATTTCATCTATGTGCATGGTTCCTATGTTTCAGAAGCTATTTTAATTCGTTAGTTTTTAGATTTAGTTCATTTCTTTCATGTTGATGATAAAGAATTTGAGGTGTTTGAGGAATATTTGGTCCATACTATTAGTGGCTTGCTGATTGTAAGTTACTGTGTATAGTTAGCCTATGCCTCATCTTATTGCAATAGTTCAATTGAGTTTGTTTATGCATTTCATGTTATTTTGGATGAATGTTTGAATGGTTCAAAGTCTGAAAATCTTATATACCGTTGGAGTTTGCACTTTTTCTGTTATACTGTAGATTTCATCTTGGTTAAGCAAGAATTGGTTATTGAAGATTGGTCCACCTTGAATGTTGTATTGTTTTCATGATTGCACTTAGGATTTAGATTAGAAATCTCTCTAAACTCTTATCTTTTGATATTTATTTGGGATTACTATTAGAATAGGATTGAAAGCATCATTGAATTGCTATATTTGATGAAAGTATTATCTTTAGATCACATATATGGGAAAATTGTTTAGGTTTATATTCATTTTCAGATCTTACAAAACCTACATTGTTGATCTAAGAGTTTCAGCTGTTGGTTTACCATAAATGCCCCTTGTGATTACCAACAAATCACATCATCACTGAGTTTTTTGTGCATTGTTAAGACCTAACGTTAGAGACCTTGGGGTTGTTTCTTGAATTTTACTGATAGAAATCACCTTTGTACTTTGTCTGTGCTGTTGCAGTGCTAAAAACACCATCGACAAAATTAGAGCTAGAAGGAGGGTTGTTTGAACAAAGCTAGATCAGATTGGGTCATTCTCTCCTCAAAGATTTTATAGAGTTATCAGATCTACACTAGATAAAGGAGAGTTTCAGGAGTTAAAGACTCCTACCAGGGTTAGAAGAACCAAGAAAGGGGAAGCTTCATCATCTATACCACCCACTCCACCTTCTCCATCATCCACATCACCTATTCCTTCTTCTTCACCCCTGTTCCTACTTAGATTGTTGTATCCCAACCACAGGTTGTTGTAACTCAACAATTACCACCTCCACCCCCACTAATGGCTTGGTTGGACAATAACCTCTCTGCCCTGTCGTTCAACGACTATCATGAAATGCCTAAAAATATTGAAATTTTTTGCTCTAAATTCCATGTTAATGATCCTAATAGGACAACAAAAAAACACATTAAAATATTTCAAAACTCCCTTAATGATAGGGAGATTGAGCATGAAGATGTTTCTTGTAGGCTCTTTCTATGCTCACTAGGTGAAGAAGCATTTTACTAGTACATTCACTTACCCATTGGGTCAACTACTACTTGGGATCAAATGCATGATGCTTTTTTGTAGAACTTCAAAATCCTTGTTAGTCCCAATGATTTGTATTAGCAATTCATGTCAGTTAGGAGAGAAGTTAATGAGCTAATAGGTTCTTTCAATAATAGGTTTCATAGGGCTTATACCAGATTGCAGCCCTTGTATGTCGTTGATGATGCATCAACCAAGGTTGTGTATTATTCTGCTCTAGATAATGTTACTTCTACATTAGTTAAAAGGATGCATCAACCCCCAACCACCCTTTTGGATGCATATGTTGAGGTAGTCAGTCCTAGTATTGATTTGGGACATCATTTACTTGGACCTTTGCCTTCCCTAGGACCAACTGCTAATCTTGGAAAGATTCAAGGGCTAAATCAAGCTCTGGCTAACCAAACCCCCTTGATGAATCAAATCCCTCAACTACCATTAGTCCTACATCTAGGTTCACCATTGATCCAAGCTCCATCAATTCCTATCTATTTGCAAAACTCCAATACATATTCTTAGCAAGCCAAGATTCCATCATATTTGCAAAATTTTAAGGTACCTCCTTATCCATAGAATTTTGGTTCAACATACCTTGTTTATTTACAAAATTCTATCCCAATACAAAACAATCCAGAAAAGGAGCGGCTTGATGAGCTAGTTGAACAAGTGAAGAAGCTAGCAAAAGAGGTCACTTACTTGAGAAATCAGAATAATCAACTGTAGGCTTCACAAAGGAGCATTCAAGCTAGTTACAATCATGATAACTGTGATCTTGGACAAAGTTTCAGACATAATTTTGAAAGAGGACAAGGTTTTGGACATAATTTCAAAAGGAGACATCCTCCAAGACAAAACAAAACATGGAATACAAGGCCCAATAATGGAGGAATCCCAACATCGTTGGATCCATCTTGAAATCCAAAGAAATCATCAAGTGGAGTGTATTTAGTTGAGGCTGCATTTTCTGGATGGTGCATGATTCATCAAACAAATAAGCATTCTAAATTGGACTGTCTAGAGTTTCAGGTTGTCGTTGCAATATTTTAGATGGAGGTACAACATGCTATAGGAAATGATGGTTCTAATGGGCATGAAATTGTGTCTTCAGACTCATATGATTCAATTCTAGTGTTGAACCAGGCCCCTTTCCCTCAAAGTGAAGAAAATTAGCCTCAAAAGGGGTCTGCTGAAGAGGGCATTAAAATAGAGGATGTCTACAATGAGGATACATTATCCTAGCTGTTTGAGAATGGTGACACTATTGACAATGGTCCCAGAGATGAAGAAGAACTAAAGGTGGAGGAAGTTCAAATGTTTTGTCAGCGTTCTACACCTTATAATTTGTGAAATAGATAGGCTAGAGGCCCTTTTACTACCTCCATCCCACCAAATAACCTCAATATACCTCTGGATCCTCATGCCAACAATAATCCTTCCTATCCTATGGTTCCAACACAGTATATATCTAAAGGAGGACAGTCTAATTTCAGCAAAGCAAGACAAGTGGACCAAACCAAAAGTGACCAATCTAAAGTAGATGTGGAGAAAATGGGAGAATATGTTGCTGAGGAGCTTAAAAAGGTAAAGGTTGGTCTTTCCTCTTTTGAATTACTAAGAGTTCCTGCAATTAGGAATGCTTTTTTTAGATCCTTGAATGGGAATACACCTTCCAAGTCTTCACAAGATACTGCTGCAAAGAAGGTTAGTTTCAGTGCTCCTGAAAATGAACTAGTAATTAGAGAAGTTGTGGGAAAGGCTTAGAGTCAACAACCACCTAAAGATCAAGCCAAGCAATCATCCAAGGATCAAGCTCAAGTGCAGACTAAGGGTAAGGAGAAGGATAAAAATCAAGTGGCTCAAGTAGATACTATGGTAAGTTTATTTCAAAGAAAAGTTGAAACTCCTTTCGATAGGAGGTGATGCCATTTTCGAAGGTAATCAACCATCATCACCGGGGCATTGTATGCTCCTCCCGCACGCGCCGCATCTGAAGCCCGGAGCCCGAGTTGTTACCTTTACAAATTTCAAATGTTGAACAACCGTTCAGGCCCTTTAGCTCATCACTGATAGCTGCCGCAGATATCATACCAACAATCAAAAACCTCCTATCAAAACTGATGAGCTAAAGGCCTATATGAATGGTTCATAAGGCACAACACTTGCAAGGTTTTGCAATGGTAACAATCAAGCGGGCTTAACCGGAGAAAACTCCCCGGTTGCCGCTTGAGCCGAGCAAGATCGGGATGGGTGACCTCGACTACCGTTGCTTCACCTTGTGAGCATCACCTAGATGCAATGAGTGCTAAGTGGACCATTCGATATCATGAGAGATGGGTTGTTGAACCACTACTCATGAAACATGGGTCAATGAGTTTGACTCGAAACTTCACGGTTGAATCTTGATAGCAATATCATAATTTGACACGCTGTGGGAAAAATACCTCCTACTTATCAATTGATGAGCTAAAGGGGCTATATGAATGGTTCATAAGGCACAACACTTGCTGAAGGTTTTGCAAATGGGGTAACAACTCAAGCGGGCTTAACCTGGAGAAAACTCCCTGGTTAAGCGCGCTTGAGCTGGAGCAGTACTGGGATGGGTGACCTCCCGGGACGGACCAGTGCTTCACCTCTGTGAGCATCACCTAGATGCAATGAGTGCTAAGTGGACCATTCGATATCATGAGAGATGGGTTCTTGTTGAACCACTACTCATGAAACATGGGTCTTCCTTTCTTGCTTACAATTCATCTATTTGGAAAGAATTTGCATAATTTCTTGTTGGATTATGGAGCTTCTAAAAATGTCATGCCATTTTCAGTATGTAAAGCATTGGGCATCACTCCTGCTCTCTCTAAATGAAAGGTCACTCAACTGGATAAGACATAGGTGAGTGTGGTTGGAGAGTTAAATAGAATTTCAATGCAGGTTGCATCATACCTAAGGGTGCAACAGATGATTAATATTCGGGTAGCTGATATCCTTGATACATATGGGATGATTTTGGGAAGATGTTTTACAAGAGAACTTAATGGTTACATCTCTACCGAACATTCGCATATGTGGCTCCCATGGAAAGAAATGCCTAATCAGATTCGTATAGATTGTGAGACTAGGATGAAGTTTATGACCATTGAGCATAATAACACAACCAACAAAGTGTTGTTTTTTGAGACTGAACTGGGAAATTATGTTCTTGTTGCAACATCAAATGAAAGAGAAGAAACAAAGGAAGTTTTGATGTTGCATGATGCACCTAAAGACCCGACTCAGCTTCCTAGTAGTACTGAGGTATTAATTGAATCTGATGATGAGGATATGCAATTGATGGAAATATCAGACTTCTTGAAAGTTTCCAAGAATTCATGAAGAAATGTGTTAAGGACTATGTCAACCTTGGGGGAAGGATGGACTTCAAGGAGCTTTTATTACCTAGCTGATGTAGAGTACACGATGCATCTTACTTAGAGTTAGAATGTTGCCTTTGTCAATCAATTGAACTGATGAAATTAAAAGGGAAATTAGTCCAACACTAGTCAAAACTAATAATCATAAAATCCAAAATGAATCAAAAGGTGAACAACAAGGTAGTCCAAAGGCCGATCCTTTTCCCAGAAATGAGGTTTGCATCACAAGCTTGAAAGGTACACGCCCCACCAAGTTTTGAACTTTACGTTTCTATGGTTCTAAATCAAAACAAGGAGCTGGTGTAGGCTTTGAACTGATTAGTCCAATAGGTAATACTTTTTTTACAACACATAGATTACAATTCCAATTTACTAATAATGTAGCGGAATATGAAGCATTGGTGCATGGATTATTGATGGCACTTCGAAAGAAAGATAAGGCCTTGCAAGTTTTTGGAGACTCAAAATTAGTTATAAAGTAGGTTAGGAAGCAATATTTGTGCCATGATATAAGATTTAAAAATTATAGGCATAGAGTATGGGATCTGATAGAGGGATTTGATACATTCAACATTTAGTTGATTCCCTGTCACAAAAACTAGACTGCTGATGCGTTAGCTCAAGCTGCCAATACTTTACAACCTTTGTAGTTGTCTGGATTAAAGAAGTTCATAGTTGAACTTACTCCAACTCCCTTGGTGCTTGAAAATGTGACTAATTTCCAGGTATTTGATGATGACAAGCATATTTTGGATTTTATCACTAATTTAGATGTTTTTGCTTCACAAATTATTGATGAAGTAGAACCAGAAAAACTAGAATTGGATATAGAAGGAGTTATTAACTTGAAGACCAATACAATACCTAGAGGTATGGTACAACTTGAATGAATATTTGATTTTGATAAAATAAAAGATCAGAGTTGAAGCAGGTTAGAAAGAATTCAATAGATAATTAGTGTGACATACAAAACATGGGTACTACCAAAGAAGTAAAGAATGCTTTCATTGGAAAGGTTTGTACTCTAGAAGAGAAGGAAGGGATAGTCAATACGTTATATCGATATTAGGATATCATAGCATGGATTTATGAGGATATCAAAACATATGATACATCCATCATTACACACACGATCTCGCTTAAACTAGATGTAAAGTCATTCAGGTAGAGACAGAGACTGATAAATGCATTGTTGGAGCCCATCATTTAGAAAGAAGTGATGAAATTATTGTCTTCTTGAATTATCTTTCTAGTTAGACATTCTACATGGGTGGAAAATTTAGTACTAGTTTGCAAGAAGAATGGTGAAATCAAATTGTGTGTAGATTTCAAAAATATGAATTGTGCATCTAAGAAAGACAATTATCTAATGTCATCATTAGATGAGGTCTTGCATATTGTTAATGGCTCTCAAATGATGTATTTTCTTGACGAATATTCAGGCTACAATTAGGCAATGGTTCAGTACGAGGATAGACACAAGACAACTTTCACTACAAAATGGGGAACTTTTGCATATAGAAGAATGCCCTTTGGTTTGATTAACGTTGGAGCGATGTTCCAATGAGCAATGGATATTGCATTCAAGGACTTGATAGGAAAGTGCATTATTATCTATATGGATGATTTGATTGTGTTTTCAAAGAAAAGGGGTGACCATATTTCTGACCTATGCAAAGTATTTCAGAAATGCAAAGAATTTGGCATCTCCTTGAATCCAAAAAAATGCATCTTTGGAGTGACAAAGGGCAAGTTGTTGGGGCATGTTATTTCAAAAAATGGCATATCCATTGACCCTGAACATGTTCGGGCCATATTGAAATTTCACCCTCTTACTAGTAAAAAGGAAATGAAGTCATTTTTTGGTAAGATTAACTTTGTCAGAAAATTCATTACTAGTTTTGCTAAAATTGTGAAACCTTTGAATGCAATGTTAAAGAAAGATGCTAAAGTAGAGTGGACTCCTGAAGCAAAGCCAACCTTTGAGGAAATAAAGTGAGCAATAACTGAGGCCCTGGTTTAGTAAGTCCATATTACTCTAGGCCATTCTACATATATTCATTTGCTTTTGAACATTTGTGTGCTAGTATGCTAATGCAACAATCAGATCAAGGAGAAGAACATCCAATTGCATTCATGAGTGCTCCATTGAAAGATGTTGAGTTACGATATCCTAGTGTTGAAAAAAAAGCATGCACATTGGTTTGTGGTGTGAAGAAGTTCAAGCATTATATTTTGAGGAATAAGGTGTTTGCAATTGTTCTAGACCCAGCCGTTAAGATTTTACTAATGCAAAATGAGCATTATATTTATCATGGTCTTATGTTGGGATAAAGCCCATGAAAAGAAAGGGGAGCATGGGATATTCAACAAGCTCTGGCTTGGCCCCTTTCAGATATATGAGATTTTGGGAGATAATGCTTTGTGTTTAAAGAATCTCACTAGAGAGGATGTCCCATTGCCTACCAATGGGCAATATCTAAAAAATTACTTCCTTTTTTGAGTTGTTTTCAGCTCAACCTTGTATATAGTTATTTTAGGTGTTTTCTTGTAGGTTAGGTTGCTTTCATTTGATTTTGGGTTTGTTTGTTTTGGTTTTCTTTTGCTTAGGTTTAGGTTGGCTTTTTGTTTGTGTTGATTTCTTGCTTTGGTAGTATAGGTTTGGTTTTTTTTTTCTTTCTTGGTTTGAGAGTTCTCATGTTTTCTTTTGAGAGTGTTTTATGTGTACAACAATCATTTCAAATATATGGGATTGTTTTGAGTATTTCCTTGAGAAAATTTAATCATGTTTTTCTAGAATGAATGGTGAAGATCCTCCATTTAGTGTCACATGGTCTAAACATATAATGAGGATAAGTCATTGGATTGATTTAGTTATAAAATATGCTGAAATCTTATACTTCTCATATATTTTAAGAATCCTGAGGTTGTTGTAGGTTCCTTCATCAGGTCTTGTTAAGTGAAAAATCTTAATTTATACTTTAGCGCCACATTGATTCTTAGCCTTGATTGTGAACTTCATTGTTCACAGATTGAAAAGGAAAGAAAATAAAATATTAAAAGGAAAATAAAATATTGAAAACTAAGAAGAATTTCAATCTTCAGGAGGATTTGAATATCTCTATCAGGGCTATAGACGCCTAGCTAGCAGCAGAGCTATGTTCAGGAGAATCACAACAATAACCTCATCAGGGATATGGATGCTTGACTAGTAGCGAGGCAATGTCCCATATGATTTTGGAGTTAGAATAATTCATGTAGCTTAACTTGACTGAGCTTGGGTTTCTATAGTAACTTAAGGACGGAAATTAATACATTTTCACACAATTGGATTTTCAGTATATGATGGGTTAGTTCCTCTAGTGGTTTTGATTCTTTGGTTTAACGGTTGACCTACTGTGAGGATTAGAACCAAAAAATTTGGATTCTTGATTCTTGTTTGTCATTGAAATGCTCAAGAGCATTTCCTAGCAAAGTCGCTATTTTTCATGCCCTTTTCACACACGCCCCACTAGAGGGGGGGACCCTCTTTTGCTTTTTGTTTTCATTTCTGGTTTTTTCCTTTTCCCCTTTCAGGATAGGTCCTTTGAATTTTGGGTTACTTCACCTTTTGAACTTTCAAAGATTAAATTAATATTTAGGGGGAATGTATTTGCAACAATCGACCTCGTGTTCTAACATCTAAAATGACCAAGTCCCCTTTAAATGATCACTTGGGTTCAAGTTTAAAGAATCCTTGGCCTTTTGGATTCCCTAAAAGTTATCACTTTTCAGAGATTTCATGGCAAGGCAGATTCCTCGGGAGTTTCTTCGTGTAATCTAGACCTAGGCGGATTCCCCAAAATCCTTGTTTTCGAAGAATCATTGCCCTAGAGGATTCCTCGAAGCCCTGTCTAAATGTCTTGTCATGTCATTTTTTGCACTCTGCAAACATGAAACTTTCCATTAATGACTCTTTTGGCTTGGTTTATAACACAATTTTGGAGTCTTTTACTGTCATTATGTTTTTGTTGTCTAAAATTTTTGATGCTTGAGGAGATTTTGACTGCTTGAGTGGATTGAAGCTAGGGTTTTGAGGATTGTAAATAGATTCCTTTATCATCGCTTAGGGCTTCCAAAGTGCGGTTAGTGTGCTTCATTTTCACCATTTGAATCACAAGGCAGGGTTTTAAACCTCGTCTATTTGATCTTTTAAGCGAATTTAACTTTGATTCAAAGGGTTGTTTTAGATTGCGTTTCTATTTGCATTTTGTGATGACCTATGAGTTTGAACTCCTGTTTCATATTGATTTGCACATAAATTTTTAGGGGTCATATTATTTGATTTCGCAGTGATCTAGTTTTTTGAAACTATGGTTATTTTATTTTTGTTTGCATTCGAAATATTAATTGGATTGGGGATTCGTTTTGTATAGCTGATAAACTAGGGTTTGCATTTGATTGTGGATTAAAGTATGTTGATAATTTCAGATTTAGTGGGCACGAATTAGGGCATCCTTAAAGTTGTATTTGAAATTTTATTAGTGATCAATTTAATTTTTTTCCTATTTATTCAAGATTACTAGGTACATTAATAGTAAAGCCCTAAGTTGTTTTATGTTGGAATGCGATTGCAATGCCAAATGATCATGGAACATATAACTTACTAGGGTTTGTCATTGATTTGAGTTTCTGATTATGATTTTATGACTGCATTTAAGAATCAAATCCTAGTGAATAGTAAATTTAAAGGCATGGCTTTCCAAATATTAAGTCATCATGTAATCCTCTAAAGTTTGGAAAAATCGATAGATGTCCCATCTTAGAATCTACATGTCTTAGAAATCCCCAATACATTATTCTTCATGGAATTCATCGCCCTTTGGATTCCATGAATGGTGGGTTCTTCATGTAATCTGTCGATGTAAGGAATTGCCAAACTATGGGCCTTTATCACTAAATCCTCCATGCCTTGGATTCCCTGAGTTTTATCATTTCACGAAATCCATGGCTTATTGAAAAAATTGAGGTATTGCGTTTCGTAGAATCCACATCTCTTTGGATTATCGAATGAGTTGCATTCCTCTAATTTTGAGCCTGCTCAGATTCTCTGAGATGTCATGATTATCATTATGTTGAGTGCCATGATGTTATCTGAGTTATGATTTGCATTTTCAAGGTTTAAGTGCTAGTTATTAAATGTATGTGAATAATGGAGAGTGCATATTTGTTGATGATTGTTTTGGATCATGGGCTATTGCATTTTGCAGAATCCGTGTGCCTTTAGATTCTTCAAAGGATGTTTTTTTGCTGAATTCATGAGGTGGTAGATTTCCCAAAAATCCATGAGATGGTTAAATCTCCAAAATCCATGACATGCCTTAAAACCTAAAACTTGTTTAGACATTTCCTTTGAGGATTCAGGGTTTGGTTCCTTGGGCTTAGTGGTGCATAATGAAGTATTATATATTGTCTATGATATATCATTATTGTGCTAACATGATGCAATGATGTAATGATTAATGTTATAATACATATCAAGTGATTATGGTATTTTGTCTAACTAGATGTAGGTAGTGTCTAGAAAGGCCAAGTCTACTAAGGGAAATAAAATTGAGCCAGTGAAGGAGGAGCTATCCAAAGCAAAGAAAATGAAGTACAAATTCAAAGGAAGGATCCCAGAGTCTAAGATAGCTTCTCATTGGGTTGGAGTTGGAGATACAAATATGGGACATGTTGATTATAAGGACTTCAATTAGAGAATGTACTATAATGCCCCAATAGAACTAGCTAGAAGATTGGTTAAGATAGGACTGGCACAAGTAGTAGGATTTCCTCCATCGGTGCAGTGTCTAGAGCTAATTATGAAATGTGCCAAACACTATGATTCAAATAGAAGAGTGATAGTGGGTCCTCAAGGTAGAATAATGGAAAAACTAACAGAGGAGTCCTTGGAAGAGGCATTTGATATTGCTCCACATCAAAAATTGGTGAAGTGCAATATAGATACAGTGAGGAAATTTTACGCTGATGACCCAAACTAGGCACTAGAGATTATGAATGCATCATGGATTGATAATCCCAAGCCTCATTATTCTAAGTTTCCAAAGCAACTCCATAGAAGTGATTTCAAATTGGAGTACAATTATATGATCACTCTCCTCAATAGAGTGATGGGGTTGGGAAAAGCTTAAATGTTCAAGCATTGGATGTTCTATGTAATTGCACAAATTAAGAAAGGAGTTAACTATCATTGGGTAGGTCTAATTAGTGATAATATAGATAAGAAATTGAGAGTTGTACAAGACACAAGGAAGTTCACTATGACTTCCTATGTGGTATACATGCTTGCAAGACACTACAAGTACAAAGGATTAGGCTGCAAAGGTACAATGGGTAGAATAGAGTTTATGATGTCTACCCTTAGCTTCATTTATCCACTTCAAACTACAGGAGGGTGAATGATGCCTTTACTATGTATATCACAAGAAATTTGCAATAGGCCCTACATGTAAGGATCTCTAATGAGGCTATGGAGTTGATCAAGAAGTATGGGTACTAGTTTTTGCAATTCCCAAAGTTCACATATATCAGGATCTAAGGTAGTCCTAAGGTTCCATATAGGCTCCCAAAGTATCCAATAGATATGTTGGTATTACTCAAAGTAACAAGGAAGTTAGTGGCCTTTGATCAAGTTTTGAAAAGCATACATAAAACTGGAGTTGGTGGGGAATTACCCTTAGCAATCAATGGTTGGGAGCCCTGCCCTACAATTCAAAGTGCTCATCATTCAGAGTCTAAAATGGAAAATATTCATCTAGTATTGCATTCTAACAGAGATAATTTTGATCCATATGGGGTGGCTCAAAATCTTGCTTCTAGGGATTACCAGTATAAGGCTAAGATAGAAGATTATTGGGAAAATTGTAGAGATTGTAGACACGTAAAATATATTGATTGACATCGTGCATTCGATCCTGACTTACTAACATCGTTTCTTCCTGAACCATCCCTTGGTCTAACCATTTAATCAAATTCCCCTATCTAATTGAATTCATCAATATTCATCTCTTAATTAAATAAATCATTGTATCTAATTAATTCAATCTCTTTTGTTAATTAAATCAATCCATTTGATCTAATTATCCCTATTTAATTAGATAATCAATTTATTTGATTAAATATCTAAAGTCTATCTATTAAATAAAATAAATCAAAACCTTATTTGATTTAATCTAACACCATCCCTTTTAATTAAATAAATCAAAATCTTTATTTAATTAGCCTCTTATCATATTCCCCTCTTATTTGATTTAAATAAACCCATAAATCTAAGTCAAATAAGTCACATTATCTAATCTCTTGTTAAATTAATTAACCCTTGATTAATTTAACCCCATTCCATGTCACATCCTCTATATAATGCAAGTTGCATATGAAAATGGATTTAATTCATTTATTAAATCCCTATTTTCCTCACATGGCATCTTTTGGAATATTCTCTCAATTTGAATTCAAAAATTCCAAGTCAACATGTACATCCAACAAGGCAATAAATTCATCTTACATGTCCTTTGCCTTGAGCCAAGTGGCATTTATTGCATTTTCCTTCCTCTTACATGTCATTTCAAAAATTTGAATTTCAAATATTGGCATTTATTGGCACAAACCCCAAATCTTGCACATCCATCATCCATTCATAGCTTGACAAGTGGCATCATATCATTGGATGAATGTTAGTCCCACATTGCTCAAATTGGGACTTTCATCCATCTTGAAAATCTATAAATGAAATTCTCATATCCTCATTTGATCATCCACAATCCAAGCAAAGTTACCATGCTAAAATACTTAGCCATTTCCATTCATCAATTTTGAGTTCTTAGCTAGGTTATTGCAGATTTTTGGCTTGGAGTTCTCACCATTCATCATCAAAAGTGGATCGAATATCTTCATTAAGTCAACATATCGAAGCTTGCAATCATAGGAATTGGGAAAGGGCTAATTTTCACATCAAATTGGCACCAATTCCCCCATGGGATCAAGAGTTTTCTCTTCTAATTAGGATTCAATCTTTGTTTTGTGATTTGCTTTGTGATCTTTAATATTTTCTTCCTAATTTGAATGTTGTAAATGGATTTCATGGGGAATCCTTATTTTGGCTTGCATTTCATTCTTTAACTTGTTTATTCATGTTGTTTTGCAGGTACAAGGAAAAGGGTTTGCACATTTGGCGCTAGAAGGAGGGCTGGATATCATAAATTCTAACTTTTTCTTAAAATTTCCGCAATTTTCTTCACACACAGGAAATTCCAACGTGGGCTCTTCAGTGTTGTTGTCTTGGCACCGTGGGCTCGTCAACATCTCTGTTTTGGCACTACGGGCTCATCAGCGTCACTATATGCTTGAAACACAAACTGCACCACTTGACTCATCCCGCCAAAAAAAAATAAATTTTTTTAACTCCGCCGTTGGACTCGTTGACTTGCAAGTTTTTTTTTGAAATTTTTAAAAACAACGATGCGGGGGATAAACTGTGATGCTAGAAAAAATTGCGATGCAATCGAGCTCTCTGTCCCGACATAGACGCTGACTGGTAAGCGGTGCTATGAGAGCATCGCTGGGAGAAAAAAATAGCGACGCCTTCACGAGTTGCGACGCTGGGAGACAGTAAAAGGGAGAATTTATTTTTTTAGCACGTGCTTTTGATTTATGATTTATTTACCTTTTGTTTTCTAGTTTTTATTTTCTATGTTTTTCCAGAATCTGACTTTTTTTTTGTAGGTTGGAAATCGAAAACAAAAGGAGGAGTAGCATGGTGATGATATTTTCTTCAATCAAAGTGTTTTTAAACATTTAAGTGTTTGTTTAACACTTCTTTAAGAATTTGTCATCTTTTCATTCTTATAACACTAGTTTTTCATTTGGGCTTAAAAAGAACCTTTAAATTTCTTCCTGCAAAGGTTAAAACGGACAATAGGATCAACAAACTTACTAGATTATGTTTCTTGGATTAACAAATTGAACAAATGTCTTTCACTTGTGATTTGGTGCTTTAAAATGAAGTGACATATTGCCTTGAGTATTTAAAAATAACAAGTGTAGCTTTGTTTTCGTGAGGGCTTACTTAGACTAAAGCCATCGAAAAAGGACGTATGTGCTTCTCTCGCGCTTTATAGTGATCTTGAGAATCAAAAGGTCTTTTTGATGACTTTGGGATGAGATAAAGCAATCACCTCCACACTTCGATTTGGGCTTAAAATTGAACAACATATTGTGCGAGTGTGAGTGGGGGCATTGTTGCGTATATTCTCTCTTTGTTGCCAACAAGAATTGATCGAGTTACAAATAGTGTTCTTCATTCGCTTTTGTTTATCCTAGAGGGTCTGCTTTGGGGAAAAAGTACTCACCCAAGGGAACGACTCAATTGGTAACACTCTAAAGCCAAGAGTATTTCCAATTGAGATATAAATGTGGATATTGGAGGAAACGCCAATATGACACGGTTGATTCCGACAAGATGGATCTGAAAGGGGACTCTTGTCGTATGGGTCAATCTCCACGAACGAAAAGTCCTTACTAAAACCCATGTGCTATAATTTTCCAAAATCCTTTTATCTATTTGTTGGTGCAAGAACGGTTGTTCTCAAGCCACCCCACACTTTTATGGTCTTCTAGTAGAAATGGAAAACATGCTGTGGGAGTTTCATGGGTGTTGATGCTTGGCTGCCCCATATAAGTGAGTGCCGTGGAGGGGAGCTAGTGGGGTCAAGCATCTAACCATTCGGTAGAGATAAGCATAGCTGGACTTGTCCAAGTGGGAATCCAACAAATATTGTCTTACACATCCATAGGATTGTACTTATTCTTGGGTTACAAAATGCATTGCTTGATCAAAATCTTCATCAAAATTTCAAACCCTTTTGAGGACAAATACAATTGACTCAATCCATATGTTATTGCTTTCCCTTGGGATTCACATCCTTAGAGGTTTCTAAACATTGGATTATATCTCAATTTGTCTTCTTAAGTAAACAATAGGAAAACCATTGCCTTGAGTTCATTGAATTTCCACATAACATATCTTGTGGGGTTTGAAGAAATTAAGACATTGGACATCTTAGTTTGAAAAACTAATTTAGGAAAATGTTTTTGGTAAAATAAAGACATTAAGCAAAGATAAAAAAAATGAACTTTCATATGTGTTGAAGACTCCAAATCCCAAAGCACAAATCATTGGTTGGAAATCCGAAAATGAATGTTCAGATGAAATAATTTCTTGGTCACAAAGGTCTTTAGGAAGCATTTGCATGCTCTTCAATACCTAGGTCTAAGCAAACAAAGTGTACCTTTTTAGGTTCATCTTAGGATCAAAACATATCAAAATCTTTTTCATCCATCCTCCAAAACATCAAAACAAATCCATCTCATCATCACCTTTTGAAAAATCTTGAAATCATCCTTAATACTAGGCTTTGTGGAAAAATGAAAATCATCAAAATCATTGAGACTAAATCCTTGAAAACATTTGTCAAAACACCTTTGGCTAGGCATGTGTAGATGCATCCTTTTGCATATACTTAGTCAAAGTTATCCAATTAATCTTGTCTAGCTTAGTATGTGTTGATAAATCCTTCTTCATATACTTAGTGAAGCAATTGTCTTGTTTGAATAGGTGTGGGTAGATGCATCCTTCTCCTCACACATACTCAAATCATCATCCTTTGAACAAAGCTATCCCTTAGATCATCATCCAACATCTTAGGGTCCTTTTGTTCAAAAATCCAAATCCAAATCAAAATCAAAATCAAGGGAAAAATCCCAAATCCAAAAACAAAATCAAAATCCGCAAGTCCTAAAAGCCTAGTATCTCATTCAAGACTTATCAAAAGCCAAAAACATCCATATCATCCATCCCTAACATCATTATCATATCATCACCTTTGATCCTCAAGGCATCCTAAAACGTTCTACTTTGGAGCATAAAATAACAATCGATCCAAAGAATCAAGAGGTTCATCTCCAATATTTTTGAAGATTGATCCTTGTTTTATGGTTCTAACTAGATCTCAATACAAGAAGAGTATGGAAGCCAACAAAGAAACACCCGCTTCAAGCGATCTTAGCCAAAGAAAAGCACAAATGAATCCCACTGAATCAAGTAATTTTTTGACCCTCTCATCATCCAAAAATCCGCAAGAAGAAAATCAAGGAGAGGATCTTACCTTTGGAATGTCTCGCGAAGAAATGACTGAAATGCTTCAAAATCTAGAGAATCATAAAATCATCAACATCATGATGAGACTCAACCCTTCGTTATACATGCTTGAACTAGAAAAACAAGGGGCCAAGTTTCCTTCAGATTTGGTTGTGAGTACTATAGTAGAGACATCTTTTCCTCCAGTCTCATCCACCATCCCCATTTCATCTACACCTCCATCCCAAAACATCACGCAAAACATTTCGCAAATCACAACATCGTTTGCTCCAACCCAACCCAATGTCAACAAGGGAAACACATTCCTTAATGCTCTTCAATCACATCCCCTTGTTAATAATCAAAACTTGGATGCAAATACCACATTGGAACAAAACATACCCAAAAACCCATTACATAAAAATGTTCCTCTCACCTTACATCACGATCCATCATCATCATTTTTTCACGCGACACCACAAACACCTCTTCTCACAAGTTCACAAGAAGAGGGAGATATGTTCGGACTAGGGGGCATATTCGACACCACACAACAACTAACACCACTTACATTTCCACCTATCCCACCATTGCCATTATCATCCACACCACTCCTTGGTTTAGGGCTTCCCCCTCTACCAAGTATCGATCAAAACATCCCAACTATCAACCAAAGCATCTTGTTAAATGCCCAAATTTGTCGTTGATATCACAACAACAAACGAAAAAACACACAAGCAATGGAAACATCATCAAACACTCCCATAACATCACAAAGCATGGTCTCTCAAGGGCCAAACACATCAACAACGCCACTCACCACACCAACACCACCATCCACTAATCAAATAATCAACACGACATCACCATTCACCACCACTATGAACGCCATTCCAAATCCACCACGACCCCCACCACCACCAACTTTCACCACATCAAGCCAATACGACGCAGCATTGCAAGCTGCTTTTCAAAGAGGATACCAACAAGTACAGAAACAAAAAGCCGTACACCTAGCTGCTCAACAAGTTGCTCAACAAGTTACTCAAGCTGCTCAAATCGCCCAAGCTGCACAAGCCACCTTACAAGCGCAACAAGCACAACAAGTGCAACCAGCTCAAGCATTATTGCAACAAAAACAATAAGAAGCTGCCCAAGCTGCACAAGCATTACAAGCATAAAGGATTGCTCAAGCACAACTTCTATTGTAGCAACAAGCCGCACAAGCACAAGCAGCACAAGCACAAGCAGCACAAGCACAAGCAGCACAAGCACAAGCAGCACAAGCGCAAGCTCAAGTGCAAGCTCAATATCAAGCACAACAAGCACAAGCACAAGCACAACTTATTGCACAAACAACACAATTGTAGGCATATCAACAAGCATTAAAGCAATACCAAGAGCAGCAAGAAGCAGCAGAATTAGCAGCCCAACAACAAGCGTTGTGGGAACAATAACAAACACAACAACAAGCGTTATTGGAACAACAACAAGCGCAACAACAAGCACAAATCCTAGCGCAACAACAACAAGATCAACAACAGGTGTTGTTCATACAAAAGCAGGTAGAAGCCTACCTCACTTGCCAAAACCTACAGATACCATCAAACAATGCGCCAACCAACCCATCCATTCAACCAATGATTCAAACACCCCAAAACACCTTCATCCCACCCCCTGATCCGCAAAGTGATGTGACGACAAAACTCAGGTTGCTCTCGCAACAAGTGCTCGACCTTCAATCAGGGCGAACAACCAAAATGCCAAGCAACTTGTGTCCCTATCCATTTGATAGGAGCCTCAAGATGAAACCATTCCCCAAGGGATTCGAGATCCCTAAATTTGACAAATATCAAGGGATGGGAAACCTTGAAGATCACATCAGGGAATTCCAAGTTCATTGCATGGAAGTCGCATATGACGATACTTATCTAATGCAACTATTTCCTAGAAGCTTAGTAGGCCCTGCTATAGAATGGTTCTCTCACTTACCTTCAAGCATTAGAACATTCCAATAAATTAGGGATGCATTCATTAGGAACTATGCATGTAACATTACAATGGATGTCAGTTTTGAAGAACTATACGCTCTAAAACAGGGAAAGAATGAATCTTTTGCTTCATTCCTTCAACGATGGAAATCGAAGGCCAATCGGAATAAGTGGACCATGCCAGAAGAACAAGTTTTCACCATCATAGCCAACCTTGAAGGCCGTTTGGCATTCCATCTCAAGGATCAGGGCATCACCACATACGATCAATTGATTTTCGAGGCATTTAGCATCGAAAGAGCCCTTGTGACCCAACCCGCAGAATCAACATCATACCACGAACAACAGAACAACCGCCCATCATCCAATTACAATGATAAACCTCGTACGTGGGAAAGGAACAAAAACACTACTAATGATGGTGTCGTCGATGCTAAGGTGGTCATTAGTGGTCCACGCCAAAATACACCCACACAACAAATCCAAACATAACATCAAAACACTCATCACACAACATATCAACCCAACAATAATCCAACCATCAATAACCTCAATGATCAAAGAGGACCACCCCAACACAAAAGTTATCCCAAAGGAAAATACACCATTTTGGGGGAACCACTTGAGGACATAATGAAAAAGTTGATCGACGAAAAACTCATCAAGCCTCCTACATTTGAAAATTACCAAGAACCTGATGTCAAACCTCCTTGGTATAATGAGAATCAACTTTGTGAATTCCATAAAATCAAAGGCCACACCACAAACAACTACATGAGACTCAAAAACATCATCCAAGATCTCATCGACAAGAAAATCATAAATGTGGAACAACCTACGAGAAATCAAGACCTTAAAATCTAAGTGAATTTGATGCCGAATCATGGCAACAAAGGGAATAAAAATGATAAAGGGAAGGGCAGTGTAAATAATGTGTACGAAATGGTTGTTTCCTCCCTAAATGAAGATTGTGTGGTCATCACCATCAAGGGTGCCCATGCTGAAGATTGTGGAGTCACCACAAGAGGCGGCAAAGTAACCATTGCAGGATCATCCCAACCAAATAGAGTCCCTGCATCCAGATCCGTTCCTAATGGTTACAATGTCCTAGACCAACTCAAGATAACGCCAACACACATCTCCATCATGAAGTTGTTAAAAATATCATCGGCCCATAAGAAGATCCTTGAGGAAGCATTAGCCTCATCCACTGTCCCCATAGATCTCGATGCAGAGCAATTCCAAGCTATGGTCAGAAATATCATAACACCTAATCTCCTTACATTCTTTGACCAGGATTTCCACGCCCAACCATCTCACAACCATGCACTTCACTTCGAAGCCATTGTAAAAAAGAGCAAAATCAAAAGGGTCTTGGTGGATGGAGATGCAGGTTTGAACATCTATTCTCTTAGCCTCATCAAGCAGTTGAAAATATCAGAAGATTCTATCGACAAAGGAAAGGGAATCACGATACGAGCATATGACGACCAAGAAAGAGTATCTCAGGGCATAATTAAACTCCCTATTCAAGTAGGGCCAATTCTCATGGAAACTACTTGTTAGGTCTTGGACCTCGACTTACCATACAACATCCTCCTAGGATGATCATGGATCCATGTGATGAAAGCTGTAGCATCAACCTTCCACCAATGTGTGAAATTTACACATAATGGACAAGAGGTCACCGTCCATGGAGATCCTAAACCGTTTTCATATTGCAAAAATATTGAAGCCAAGTATTACAAAATCCCCCAAGTGCCAAAGAATGATGAGGGCCCATCCACATCATACATCGACCTCGCCACTCTCGCATCCACTTCTGCGACAGAGACACCCGCCATCCCTGCCATTCCCACCATTTCCGACATCAAGCTCATTATCCAGGAGGACGGTTGTGGAAGCTACAAGCTCCCCAACAATGCTTTTGTAATAGGAGAGTTACCACAATCTCTTAGATCACGGGGATGTCCACAAGAAAACCAAGCTTCCACATCACAGACGTATCCAAAAAACTATCTCGAATTCACAAGATGGGGAGACCTTGGCCATGAGGTTATTGAAGCAGATCCATCTCACATGTTGTATCGAGATGAAAGACCAACACCTGAATTACCAATGGATGAAAGAAGCAAGGGCCTACAAATGATGCTTGCAATGGGCTACGACAAAAATCAAAGATTGGGACAAAATGACAATGGGATCATAATACCTATCATACTGGAGACGTGACCCATAACAAATCTTGGTCTTGGATGTACCCCTCCAAGAATAACCATACATGGCCGAAGTCCTCTAGTTAGAGCAATTAATGTCTCTCCTCATCCAGTACTAGTACAAGTACACTCACCAATAGTCATAGGTAGAGACACACATAATTTCATAACTGAGCCCTATATTAGTAGCGATGATGAAGATACCATATCCAATCTACCTAGGTTATTTGAGGACACCACCCTGTGTATGATTAGCACCCTCTCCTTTGAAACCGATCATTCAAATCATGGGATCCGTTTAGTGTATCCCCAACTAATCGACTATGACCAACGAGGACCACCAGTTCTCGATACATTAAAAAATGATGAGGCGCTCTCAGAATTCATGGGATTGAGGGATAACATTCTAGATGGAGATCACAAGGCAGGGTTTATAATGGAGTTGGACACACATGCCTATTATGGGGAAACAATTGAATCCTTCAGTCGAAAAAGTGAGAAACTAAGAATCATATCGAAGTCCTTGAGTGAAAACCACACTGTGGCACTCTCTGACAAGAAAATAGTAAAAAGAAAGGATGTATCCAATGGTGAAAACCTCCCTGAGGTGCCCGAGGATGAAGGATTCAATCTTCCCTTAAGAGCTATTCATCAGGAGAAGTCAACAGTCTTTGCTGAAAAGTGCAATCCTATCAACCTAGGAACAGAGGAGGCCCCACATATCACGTTCTATGTGGAATCACTATTATCATAAGAGCAAGAACTTCTAGCAGCATTCCTAAGTGAAAGGAAAATAAACTTCACATGGAGTTATGCTGACATGCCAGGGCTTGATCCAGAGACTGTGGTTCATCACTTAGCTGTGTATCTAGAAGCAAAGCCGGTCAAACAAAGGATTTGAAAAATGCATCCTCAAATAGCCTTATTGGTCAAAATGGAGCTCAAAAAGTTGTTAGATGCAGGATTTATCTGACCAATTGATTATTCAGAATGGGTGTCAAATTTGGTACTTGTTTCAAAACCCAACGGAGCCATCAGAATCTATACGGATTTCAGAGATTTGAACAAGGCATGTCCCAAGGATGATTTCCCGCTTCCCAACATCGACATGATAGTAGACATGACAGTAGGGCATGAGATGCTATCACTAATGGATGAATTTTCAGGATACAACCATATCATGATAGCAAAAGAAGATCAACATAAGACAACTTTCACTTGTCCACGGGGGACATACTACTGGAACATGATGCCATTCGGCCTAAAGAATGTAGGAGAAACCTATCAAAGGGCCATGAAATTAATATTCCATGACATGATTCATAAAATAGTTGAAGACTATGTCAACGACATTCTAGCTAACTCGAAAAAGACACAATCATATAACAACCCTAAGTGCTATCTTTGACAGACTGGAGGAATACTAAGTTAGACTAAATCCCAAGAAGTGTGTCTTCGGCATACAATCAGGTAAATTTTTGGGATACATAGTCTCCATGAGGGGTATTGAGGTAGATCCGGCAAAAGTGAAAGCAATCCTCGAGATGGAAGCACTAAATACATTAAAACAATTGAGAGGTCTCCAAGGCAGACTTCAATCCATCTGACGATTCATAGCACAACTGGCAGACAAGCAGAACCCATACTCTCACCTACTCTACAAGGGGGTAGCGTATAAATGGGATACAAAATGCGAAGAAGCATTTAACAAAATCAAGGAATATCTACTGACACCACCAGTTTTAATGCCACCCATCCCAAAGAAGCCATTGATCTTATATGTATCAGCAACAACAGTAGCCCTTGGAGCTCTCCTAGCTCAGCATGATGAAAACAGAACGGAGAGGGCCATCTACTACATCAGCAGGACAATGGTCGGTCATGAGATAAATTACTCATTCATCGAGAAAGCTTGCCTCGGTGTAGTGTTTGCATCCCAAAAATTCAGACATTACATGTTGGCACACAAGATAAAGCTCATTGCAAAAATTGATCCCCTCAAGTATCTCCTATCAAAGGCAATGCTCATAGGAAGAATGGAAAAATGGGTAATGATATTATCAGAGTATGACATCGAGTATGTGGAGAGAAAAGAAATCAAGGGTCAGGTTATCACAGACCAACTGGCAGAGGCACCCATTTATTCTGAGAACCCTCTTGTCTCAGAATTCCCAGATGAATCCATCTTTAACCTCAATGTAACTGACCATTGGAAACTATACTTCGATGGTTCATATACACAACATGGATCAGGGGCTGGTGTCTTCTTCATCACCCCACAAGGAGATTGCATACCGAAGTCATACAAATTGGCATTTCCTTGCACCAACAACATCACGTAATACGAGGCTTTGACTATAGGCCTCAGGATAGCAGTGCAATGGAACATCATAGCTCTCAAGGTGTATGGAGACTCTGAGTTGATCATAAATTAGGTTAATAATGAATATCAGACTAAGGATGACAAGCTCACTCCATACAAAAAATTGGTGGAGACTCTAAAGGAATCTTTCATTGACATAACATTTGAACAGATTCCAAGAACCAATAACAGAGCAACATATGCCATGGATACAATTGGGTCTCTATTAGACATCCCTCATAACATGCCGAAATATGAATTTCTAATTGAGCAACTTCTCGTCCCCACATTCGAGGTTCCAGAATTGGAATATGTGTGTGAAATCGTTGGTCCTGGCGATCCTTGGTATCATGACATCTATACATATCTTTGAATAGGAGTCATACCCGCTGACCTCCCATCAAACCTAAAATGAACCTTTATCAAAAAGGCATCCAGATTTGTCATCCTAGGTGATACCTTATACCGTAGAAGCATAGAAGGTACCTTGCTATGTTGTTTAAATGCTAAGGAGGCATTAATCGCTCTAACCGAGGTTCATAATGGTATCTATGGCTCACACTCAAGTGGGATGATCATTGCCAAGAAACTGTTGAGGATGGGGTATTACTGGCCCACAATGGAAAGAGAAGCACATGATCATGCTAAAAGGTGTTTACAATGTCAGGAGCATGGGGACCTCATCCATGCTCTAGCTCAAGAGCTTCACCCGATCATCACACCATGGCCCTTTTCGCAATGGGGACTTGATCTCATTGGGAAAATCACACCCACCATCCAATGGCCACAAGTTCATCATAACTGCAATTGAGTACTTCACAAAGTGGGTAGAGGCCATACCCATGACACATATCACTGGGAAGTAGATCTCAAAATTTATCCTGAACTATCTCATCTGTCGTTATGGTGTCCCACAAGCCATTATCTTAGATAATGGGACACCATTCAAGAACCAGGAGGTTCACGACTTGTGCGAGAAATTAAAAATCCAGCATCGCTTCTCCACCCTGTACTATCCACAAGGCAATGGCCAAGCAGAAGCCACGAACAAAACCATCCTCAAAATCCTTAAGAAAACCATTAATGACGCAGGTTGTGACTGGCATTTGCAGCTTAATCCTGCCCTCTGGGCTTATTGAACTAGCATCCACACACCCACTGGCGCCACCCCATTCTCCTTAGTCTACGGATCAGAAGCCGTACTCCCCATTGAGATTGAGCTCCCATCCCTCAGAATATCATTGCAAAACCTCATCACTAATGAGGACTACCAGGTGTCAAGATTAAATGAGCTGGAGCTACTGATGAGAGATGCATAGATGCTTTAAATTACTTGCAAGTCTATCAAAATAGACTCAAATGGAGCTACAACAAGAAAATCAGAAGCAGGACTTTCCAAGTCGGAGAATTGGTCTTAAAAGAAAATCAGAAGAATGTCTCAAACCCAAGCAGTAAAGGCAAGTTCAAACCTAATTGGTTAGGACCGTTTGTCATAACAACAAGTTATCAATCAGAGGCATATCAGCTATCAACACCCAAAGGGGAACCTTTACAGGAGCCCATGAATAGCTCCCATCTCAAAAAGTTTTATGCCTAACTTCTTTCAAGGTATAAAACCAAAGATCTAAAAAAAAAAAGTAGAAAAAGTCTTGAAAAAATGGTTACTTCGGCGAAAACTTGGCAAACAGGCGTCTTGGTAACAACAAAAAAAGGCAAAAAATCCAAAAAAAAAATCAGAAAAAGGATAAAAAATAGTAAAGAGAAAAATCGTCCTCTAGTGAAAACCACTTTGGTGGAACTTTGGGCAAGTACCTTGGTGAAAACCTGGCAAACAGATGCCTTGCGTAAATAAGCACTTTCCATCCACCAGGATCTTTATGGCTTGTTCTGCATCATCCATCCATTTTGCTTCCATCATCCATCACATTCAGGTCTCCATCCATCACTCATCCACTCGCATCCACACCATAGCTTGGTCCTGTGTTCGTATCATGATCTCTCCTAGTACTACTCGGCCCATCCTCAAGGTCAGTTTGTCCCGCCTTTATCGTAGAGTAGTTTATGGCATCATGTCAGTATGTTCTTATCGGATTAGATTCGTATGTGATTTTAAATTCCTCAAATCAGAAAATCAAAAACATCGAAAATCGTAAAATCCAAAACATCAAAACATATCAAAATCCAAAAATAGGTCAAAAAGTCACCAAAAATTAAAAAAAGAGTCGTCCTTTTGAACTACATTGTCTCTGAGCTTGAACATAGGCGAGGTTGATCTTTGATCATCCCCGAGACATTTAGGTCAGTCCTATAGGAGTTCATCATAATAACCGACATCTCATCATGTATATCATCATCTGTAGAATCGGCTCAAGTCGTCAATCAAACTACATGGTCTCTACAGATATAACGTAGGCAAGGCTAGTCTGTTGACCAACCCTCGAGACCCCTAGGCTAGATCTTTAGGTTAGTCTCTTGGACGAAATCTCTAAAATCCCAAAACGTTGGAAAATCAAAAATCAAAACATTTGAAAATCCAAAAAACCAAAAAACAACCTCAAAACATTTATTTCAAAATGTCAGAAACATCCAAATATTTGAAAAAATCCATCCACCTCATCTCACTTGCACCCGCAATAATCAATCATCCATAATAAATTGATCATCACCCTCAACCTTTGGTGAAACAGTTGGAAACAAGTCTAGTAGCTTAAAAGTAGAACTCCAAACATCAAGTCTTAAGTCTAAGTCAGTGCGTAAGCAAATTGGTCACCTCTTCATATCAGGTAACTCATCATCTAAATTAGTCCCATATCAATAATCCCTTAGAACACTTTGGGTAAACCAAATGACGTGTCGCCATCCACTAACATGTCCTAGGATGCATCCTTCCTACAATGAACATTATCTTTTGGCAATAAGTTTCGGTTCTTATCCTTAGAAAACACATCCTTTTTTTCGTTCGAGGTATTGAAGAGCATAAGTTTGTTTATTTGGTCTTTATCTTTTGACTTATCTTATTTTGCGCTCATTCCAAGGATGTCTCGATGATATCCCAAAGCAGAGGATTTAGAGAAATAGGAATGGGGCAACGATCGTTACCTTTTTCCTGCTGTGCTTGTTTAACGTTCTTGTAATATAACCTCGGCGAATACTTGCTTTGTTAGATATGTATGGAAGAGGTCTAGGGAAACTTGTTGACTATTACAGGGATATATTTACCTTTCCGTGTTTTGGTCTGAGGTGTCTGAAACTTTTGAAATACATCCTAGCAAGGTTTCTGTATGTTAGGTGTGAACAAGAATACTCCTATCTGATTGTCGAGTCAAAGTCCATCACACTAAGTACCACGCCATCCTGGTTTTCTATACCTTGATGCATCGTACCACGTGTGTTATCAAACATAAGAAAATCTAGCCCTTTGAAAATCCATATTCCTCGGCAAGTAATCATCATCATCAGCATCGTCATCATTTGCATTTGTGTCATCTTGTGTCTTGTTGAAATGACTTCTTCTTTTCTTACTAACCACGCTAACAAGATACTATGACAGTTGATCATCATCACCATCATCATCATCGATCCTGCATCCACAAATCATTAGCATATTGCATAAGCATATCATATAGAAATAATTAGCATATGGCATAAACATATCATATAGGAAACATACACATTGCATTTTTTTCATCATCATAAACAGTTTATCATAAACATGCTTCAACAGGTGCATCCATGTCATTGCATTTCACCCATTACATTGCATCTCATGACATTTTATCGATCATTGCATAAACATTCATTGGCATCTCACAACCATTTCATATTACCATCTAAATCATCACATAGCATCTACAAAAGCATTCCATAATCACTTTTGCATAATCATAAGCAATAGGTATATAAGCATTTAATTCATTAAGCATACATACTTGCATAACATCATGACATCATATAACCACTTTTACGTTCACATCACATTACACATATCATTTTGCATTAGCACATCATTTGCATACATCATTGATCATATTAAAATCCATATCACATATTACATTAGCATAAAATATCATCATATAGTAAACATCATTGCACATCATATCATAGGTGAGCATAATATAGATCTGTTAGTCATAAACATAACGCATACATCATTAGAAATAAATGCATCGATAACATATAAAAGAAGAATCATACATGCATAAATAAAGGAGTACACAGTACATCGCATCAAAATTGACTCATATATATATCATATCATCATGTCACTGTCATAGTACAAAAATAAATCAGATCATTGTACATGTATGTCAATCGGTACAAAAAAATGCCCATCGGGGCTATCAAAAACAAGCCCATAAGGCACAAAAAGTACATCATAATATCAGGATCAAGCTCAATCTCTGTGAATGTTGCCCTCGCCCCTGTCATCGTGACCCTCTAGTGGTCTCTGGCTAGCCTGCTCTGAGTACTCGGGGACCCAATCTACTCTAGGTACGGTGTCATGGTAAGCCTGACGATAGTACTCTATCTCTTGGATAGCCTCCCTATAAGATCGTACCGACATTGTACCTTGAGAGGAGGAGGCTGTCATGCTCTCAATCTGCTGTCTACAGCCTAGCACTGTAGCTACCTATAGCTCTGCAGCCTGTCTCTGCTGCACAACCTGAACCCTCTCGGCTCTGAGCTGCTCTCTCTCAACCCTCGCCCGATCTCTCTCTGCAGTCACTGCTTGAACCTGGGCCTACAACTGTAAAATCAAGGCATCCCATGCATCTCCCTGCCCTACTGGCTATACCCGTGGCTGCATGTGAACTTGATCCTCACCCTCGGCTCGTGGTGGTGGGACTGGTGGCTCCTGCTACTAATCCTGCATGTGGACATCCCCGTGACCTGGTGGGACTGGGGGCACCCCTGGTGGATTCTGTCGGATCTCGACCCTCAGTCCTCACCCTCGTCCTCGTCCTCTCCCCCTGCCTCTGACCCTGTGTACCTCTGGATCCTTGTCTAGAATGGTCAATCAAAGAGGAGGTCTAAACCAGTCTCTATAGGCCTATGTGGTCCCTGGATCAGCCAAGCCCTGATCATAAGCCCACGGTTGAGCTACCAATTGCCAAAAGCTATCAACCACCTTCGCGGTAGGAATGACAGGCCCCCATGCTACCTGTATCATGCTGCGTGCAAAGATGGCTACATAATCGTCATTGGGCCAATCTTTTTGCTCTCCAAACTGATGTTGTACGTGCCCGAGCAGGTATCTCTCAATCATCGTATGCTCCTAGCCCTGCATGTATCGATCCTGGCGGTAGTAGAAAAGCTAGGTAGCATCATCAACCCATCCAGGTTGACCAAGGTATGATCGCCAAGTAAAAACAAGCATCTCATCTAGGACCCGCCTCTAGTAGGGGATCCCATGCTCGCCAATGTGTGTGAAGGACACACTGCCTCTATACAGTACCACGAGGGCATCCTCTGCCCCCATCAAAACCGGAACGACCCATGGACGAAGCACAAAAATATGCTTCCATGCCCAAACATGAAGAAGTGTCACTCCAGCTCCCAGCGCTCTGCCATCCACGTAAACGTACTCGTGGAGATCCCTGTAAAGTGAAGCTAGAAGGACAGACCCCCATGTGAAGTGAACTGGCCTGTCTCAGACCATCCTCTCCCAGCAGTATCCCCAACCCGGACTAAAATATCGCCTTTGTCAGTCTGGGGCAACAAGACCTAAAATGATCGCTGCAATCGCCTAGCGGAAGGGAGGTGCTATAACTCTATATCTCTCCAGCTCGATCTGACCCTCACAATAGATAATGTCTTGTGTGGCAAGGACTCTGATGTAGCACTCTTGTCCCTCCTCCATGTCATAGATCACCGGATGACCATGAATGAGCAATCGTAGAATGTGCCAGACGTCCTCCAAGGTGACGGTCGCCTCACCGGTGGGAAGATGAAACGACGATGTCTTGTTGTACCACCTCTCAACCAGCATTGGTAGCATCCCTAGGTGTGCGTGCACGTTGTTGTTCAAGTCCTGTAAGATGCTCGCAAAATCCCACGACCAGTACTCCCGAGAATAGAGCTCCCTAGGCTTGTCCTGCATCAGAGAAAGTCACCGTGTTAAAAATTTTGAAAAAAATCCTGGCCTAATGCTCCAAACTCATTCCCAGCGGCGTAGTTTGTGAAGGCGTCGCAGTTTGAGTTTGCTCAAACTCCGCTGCGTGAGCCCAAAACGAGCCAAATAGAGCCGCCACGGTGCACTTTTCCCAAACCGACCCACCGAGCCTGAGCCCAATGGTGGAGTTTCTAAACTCCAAACTGCATCGCTACGGCGCTAAATAGCACCATTGCGATGTAGGAAGGCAATTAGTGGGGTAGTTCAAACACTGAGCGGCGCTATAATAGCACCGCTGGAGGTGAGCTCATCTTTAAAGGGCTAATTAATGCATTAAATGAAAAAATTAAGCTTAGGTAAGGGTCACATACCGGTGCCCCGATGCCAAGTGGCCACTGGTATGTCCGAAATCGGTCCGAAATGTGTAGAGGAAGCTGTCATTGTGCCATATCTTCAGAGGGTCAGAGCTCAAATCTCAAGGTTTGCTAGCGGAGGTGTGTGAAAATGACTTGAAAGTGACCCCTCGGGCCCCTTTTAAGCCTAAAAATTAGGGTTTTTTAACCCTAAATGGCTGTCCTGCTAGGGTTTTAGACCTCTGAAACTGTTTTTGTTTGTTTGAGGCTTGTTTTTCATCATTTTATTACGTTTAGACATGTTTTTAGCCTCCCGGACCCCTTTCGGACTTGTCAGGTACTTTGTCACTTCTTATCGTGAGATCACCCAAAAAATTGAAATTTTCGTCTGATCTCTCGAGGGGGCATTATAATGGCATGTTTTCTCCCGCCATGCAGCAGTGGGGCGAGTTTTAAAACATCAAAATTTTTGGCTTTGATCAAGATCGGTTATTCTTTGAACCAATGCAATGAGTGCATTGCTTCAAAGAGGGGCAAAATGTAGACACGTAAAATATATTGATTGACATCATGCATTTGATCCTGACTTACTAACATCATTTCTTATTGAACCATCCCTCAGTCTAACCATTTAATCAAATTCTCCTATTTGATTAAATTCATCAATATTCGTCTCTTAATTAAATAAATCATTGTATCTAATTAAGTCAATCTCTTTTGTTAATTAAATCAATCCATTTGATCTAATTATCCCTATTTAATTAAATAATCAATTTATTGGATTAAATCTCTAAAGTCTATCCATTAAATAAAATAAATTAAAACCTTATTTGATTTAATCTAACACCATCCCTTTTAATTAAATAAATCAAAATCTTTATTTAATTAGCCTCTTATCATATTCCCCTCTTATTTGATTTAAATAAACCCATAAATCTAAGTCAAATAAATCACATCATCTAATCTATTGTTAAATTAATTAACCCTTGATTAATTTAACCTCATTCCATGTCACATCCTCTAGATAATGCAAGTTGCATATGAAAATGGATTTAATTTATTTATTAAATCCCTATTTTCCTCACATGGCATCTTTTGGAATATTCTCTCAATTTGAATTCAAAAATTCCAAGTCAACATGTACATCCAACAAGGCAATAAATTCATCTTACATGTCCTTTGCCTTGAGCCAAGTGGAATTTATTGCATTTTCCCTTCCTTCTTACATGTCATTTCAACAAATTTGAATTTCAAATATAGGCATTTATTGGTACAAACCCCAAATCTTGCACATCCATCATCCATTCATAGCTTGACAAGTGGCATCATATCATTGGATGAATGTTAGTCCCACATTGCTCAAATTGGGACTTTCATCCATCTTGAAAATCTATAAATGAAATGCTCATATCCTCATTTGATCATCCACAATCCAAGCAAAGTTACCATGCTAAAATACTTAGCCATTTCCATTCATCAATTTTGAGTTCTTAGCTAGGTTATTGCAGATTTTTGGCTTGGAGCTCTCAGCATTCATCATCAAAAGTGGATCGAATCTCTTCATCATGTCAACATATCAAAACTTGCAATCATAGGAATTGGGAAAGGGCCAATTTTCACATCAAATTGGCACCAATTCCCCCATGGGATCAAGAGTTTGCTCTTCTAATTAGGATTCAATCTTTGTTTTGTGATTTGCTTTGTGTTCTTCAATATTTTCTTCCTAATTTGAATGTTGTAAATGGATTTCATGGGGAATCCTTGTTTTGGCTTGCATTTCATTGTTTAACTTGTTTATTCATGTTGTTTTGTAGGTACAAGGAAAAGGGTTCGCATAGAGATGAATTTGAAGTCTTCAAGAGGAATTTTTCCAGGCTATCCTTGAAGGTGATAAGGTTGTATAGAGTTGTGCACATGCCGCATCAAATTGAGGATGAGGAGGATGTAATACAATACCATGATTACATGCAATATCAAAATAATCCTCTACCCCTATAGATTGGGTTGAGGAAGAAGTAGTAGATTTGGACCAGATCATTGCTCCTGTCATTACGCATTCAAAACAATGGGAAAAGCATAAAATGTTGGAGATGGAAGCATATGGAATTAAGTCCACCTATGAGTTATTGGGAGACTTGGAGTCTCAATCCTCCTCCGTAAATGATTTAGAAAAGACTAAGGAGGTTGCTCTTGGTGCTGAAAACGAAGGAGAATCTAAGGAAGAGCCTCTCATCATCAAGAGAAGAACTAGAGGCTAGTCTAAAGCTAAGACAAAAGCAGGAGAGTCCAAAAGGTATCGAGTGCCAAAAAAGAGGAATCCCAATAAAACCATCTTTGGGGAAACAACAGAAGCCCAACCCTCTAAAAGAAGGAAACTGGTCAGAGGAGGGAATAAGGGTGCTTCTCCTTCAAAGAAACAACAAAAGGATAAAGGAAGTGGAGAGAAGCCACAAGAAATTGATGAAACAATTGATGTAGAGATTTTTGGAGATAAAACTCAAGTGTATACTAGAAATAATTCTCCTCAGACTAGGGTACCATTCCCAAATTTGGAAAGTTCAGAGAAGGTGACTAAAGAGTTAGAGAAGGCTGCAAATGTGCCACCATCTGATAAGGAGGAAGTCACAAAAGAAGTTACTACAAAGAGCACTCCTCCTAAATCACCCCATCAACTTAATCACTCTGATACAAAATAAGGCAAAATAATAGAGAATGCAACAAAGGTTTTCAAAGAACAAGAACTAGATGATGAGGAGCTAGAGACTCCTAAAGATGGCTACCTTAGCAATCTTGGTGCACAACTTGAGTTAAATGTTTCTAATTAAGATAAAGAAAAAGAGCCTGAAAACATGAAATAAGTACATACCGAGTCACCAAGAAAAGAAGAAGCTCTAGAATCAGATAAGGAAATTGTAAATAAAGAGGAAAAGCAATCAAAGAATCCTAAAATGGATAAGTCAAAAGATCTTCGAGGACAAAATAATCCTTAATTTGATACAAACATAGAAGAATCTGCTACTCCTGATTGGTTAAAATAAAGTTTGAAGCCTAAGCTAGTGGTGATTGAAGAGATAGTTCTCAATTGGGACATTTTTGTAACAGGCTTAGGAAAGACCAATGAGAGGAAGAATGAAAAAGTGGTTTTCTATAATTATAAGGGATGAATCCAACAATCGAGTATTACACATTGCTACTCCCACAATTTAGAAGAGAAAAGAAGAGGCCACTCCTACATACTATAGTGTATAAACAATCAACTTGGGTCCATTTGCAAAGAAACATGAGACAAAGAGGTGCAAGCGAAGGAGAAGTTACAAATATAGGTTGAGGAACTGCAAAAGTATATTCAAAACCTTGTTAAACCTCTGCAAACCCAAACTCAAGTAGGTACATCCACTAAAGTGAGTATATTGTCCAAAGATGCCATAAATGAAGTGGAAAAGATGGAAACATTTATATAGGTGACCCAACAATGTGTATAGGAGGGAATTTACACCCCTTGTGTAAATTCTCCTTTTGCATACCCTCATATTATAAAATCAAACCCAAAAGTGAAATTCCACATCACCCATCTGAAATGCATCCACTTGGTGTGTGTTTTGTGTGTCGGTGGGGGAATTTTCATCAAGGATGTGAGCACGACGTGTAGACATTTGCATGGTGCATTGCCATCCCTGATAGATTCCTGTGCTTGGAGTCCATAGGGACGTTACACTCCTCATTGGGGCCGAATTGTAACGCCTCTATGTGACCAATGGACCCAAAAATGGCTCCTTCTATTCCATTTTAGTCTTGAAAGGCATTCATTTCATAATTACTTCATCCCTTTAGCAACTCATTCCATCTTTCACAATTTGTTTCTAATTATACTCACAATTCTAGAAACTTTCACAACTCCATTGAGCATTGCAACAAGCAAGCCTGTTACTCCATCAACTTCACCTTTGTACATGTACTACCATAGAAGTTGTGAGCTTGGAGTCTTGTGTGACTTCCCTTCATCACTATTGCTACCGTGTCGACTTTGCCAAGTTTGTTGCTTGCATTCTCCCTTCATTGGCCTTAAGAGCCTTTTGGTGGAGGTGGTATCACTTAAATTTCCTTTTGTGGTTTGATAGAGTAGATTTGCATATTTTGTAGTGTTCAGTGCTTTCCTTCCCATTTCCTTTATTGTACTTTCTACTTCATGGATTTTCTAGTTGTCCATGGAGGTGGGAACACCAAATCGGTGGTTTGACTGAGGTAAACCCCTATACAGCCTAAAAATTTTCCCCTCTTGCTTGTGCGTAGGTGAACGTGTACATGGAGCTCGATGGTGAACTAGAGCTTTAGTGAGTTGATCTTTACCACCCTTGTCTTTATCTACTTTATCATTTGCGTAGTTACTTTTCATACCTTATCATTTTGTTTATTTCATTAAAGCCAATTTACTAGGCAGTTAGTAGGTTCTTTGGAGTTTTATTGTATACTTTATATTTTCTGGCCACATGGATGCCAGTGCACTAGAGAGACATTAGCATGTCATACTGTCGTCCCAGACCTGCGTTATCATCCTTGGACATAGAGTTGTATGAGGTACAATTTAGACTCCAAAATCTGGCTCATCTAGCCCCATTTAAACTCTCAGATTTGTGGAGTGATAGAATCCCTTGAAAGTGCTCTTCATTCTCAATTCTTGTCCTAAACATCTATTAGCTTGAGGTAAGTTAGGGCAGCCCTCCGCTCTCGACTCTTCATTCCCTAAAGCCTTGGTGTCGTTGGTCCCCCTCTCTTACATTTTTGTGAACCTGACATGAACCATTTTGGTTCTGTTTAGCAGTGCTAAAGGGTCCTTTCCTCATATCCTAGGAGCATTGTAGGTGTGAGTCTTATGAGGTGTTTCACTTTACAACCCAACCTACGACCCCTAGTAGGCATAGTTGGAAGGTTTCATAGGCATTGCAGAACAAAACCTTAGTTGGGTCACTGTCCAACTGCGAACCTTTGGGGGCTCTGTGAAAGTGTTTTTTAGTGTACGCGATGACTTCCTATTTGCATCTGCCTATCCCCTTTTCATAGCCCACGAGTAGTTCCCCTGTCGATAGGTTACAACAGAGAGCCATCTCCTCTTTATATCCCCACACAGATCAATGGAAACACTATGATAGGTGTTCTTGTTGACCTGACATGTCAAGTGAATGTGATTACTAAGGAGATTATGTTGATCAACTTCCTGCATAAAGATGGGTACGACGCACCTAAAAGTACCATTTTTACACATAACATACTTTTCGTACCTCCCCTTGGTAGCACCACCTTGTCAGTCCTTTTTGGACCTAGATTGGTAAACTTTCTTTTTGACATAATCCTGGGGTCTAAGCTCTTTAAGGTGAAATTGGGTATCCCCTGGTTGGTCTCCATGGATGCGGTTCCCTCGGTCATACATAAATGTCTGAATTTTATCCATGAGGGTTCAGTGCATGTGATCCATGACACCAGTTATAAACCACTGGTTGCGCATGAAAGCTATTCTCTAGACCACTTTTGGCCTGCACCCGTTGGTTCACTTCTGCCTAGGATGGACCTCTTTTACTAGACCTATGAGAAGTACAAGAAAGGGTGCTTAACAAATAAGGTGAGATACCCTCCATCTCCTTATGTTGTTTCACATAGGGCTTGTTTTAAAGATGAAAATGATGCCACCCTAGCTCAGAGAAAGGAAGAAGAGAAGCACTCTTGAGGTCCCTCTTCCTACTCTTTCATTGTCTATCCTATCACTTCCTCTCACCCTATTGTGGTGTCATCAAATTTTGCTCCATGTTTGCAAGAGAAACCCTTTGGTGCCCACTTGGTGGAAGCCCAAACATCTTGCATTCAAACTTCCCATTTTGCCCATGCGGTGCCTAGGATCATTCAATATGGTAGAAGGAAGGGTCCTTGTGGGGAATCCTCTATGTCTCGGCCTTCGTAGCCTCCTATCACTCCTACCCCCAAGGCAATGAATGGGAAGAGGCCCGTCGCTGAGGCGCTAGAGCCGACTCCCCCTACTGTTATTCCAACCTCTTCCCAATATCTTCCTCCTACTCCCATCCAGGAGTCTCTCCCTTCGCCGGAGATGAGCATGATGGATACTCCTATGGCTGAATAGGAGCCTTCTATTCCATCTCATCTTCTGGTCTTTGGCTGTCGGAGTCACAAAAACTGCCTTGGACGCAAGCGCAAGCACTGACGAAAGGCCCTGGTAGCTAAGCAAGCCACTTTGCAGAGGAAGGAAGAGGATCTGACCACCCTATTTTAGGGTCTCTTGTTGTTGTGTCCTCTCCCATCCCATCTGCCTCAATTCAATCAAATTTGGTTATGCTTTCAGCTCCTGCTGCGAGTGTAAACACCCCCGACCCTAAAAAGGTGTAGGTATTTATTGCTCCTTGAGTCAAGCCATCTCTCTTGATGTCCCTTCTATAAATCCCACCATTCTCTAGGTCAGTGGAAATTTTGAACACACCGGTTGTGTCCATCACATTCTTCTCCTCCTCCTCTGTGCCTTTTGCCTCGTTTGTGGGGGGTTTCATACCCTTTGACAAAGTGGAGGGTGGAAAATGGCCTTGCTAGCAATGGGGGTTGAAAGAGGAGTCCATCCCCTTCAAAGGGAGGCTTTGCATTAGCATGCATCATCCTTGTGATGGAAGAAGCTTCAACATCCCCTGAGTTCATCATTGCTTCCAAATCACTCGCTGAACCTAGCATTGAATCGTGGGCGCCGCCTCCCTCGTCCGTTGAGGTAACACATGGCACTCCTGTGAGGTGCATGTTTAACTCTTTGGACGAGGTCTCGGTCCTGTCAATGATCTTTTTGAAATCATTGAACTTTTCTCCACAAGAGCCAAGTGAGGAAACCTCGAAGAGTCTCTTTCCTTGGCCCTTATTGTGGGAGGGTTAGAGGGTTCTCCCCTTAACATTCCATTGTTGCAGGCTCATCCACCTTCCCTGTACAATGATCTAGATAGGGAAGCAAACAATGTCTTGGTCAATGAGTGTTAGGGGGGCACCTCTTCTTTACCTTTAGATTAGGTGTATGTTTGTTGTGATGTGTTCCCCTGTGCTTGCATTATGTGTTCCTGGATGACCCTTGCCACCCTTGTAGGTGCTTGGATACAAGAGTGATTATGTGTTGTAAAAATTCCTCTATTTGTGGCATCATTCTTCCTTTGTTATGTGTATTGATTTTTGAAAAATTGGGGATGATGCAAAGCGTTGGGGGAATTTAGGCTTCCCTTCCATGTTGACCCAATTTTTTATTTTTACATTGTGTGCATTCTTCATATGGTCAGATATAGTAGGGGGTTGATGATAGTTCATCTATATACTATTAATATACTATTAATATATATTTATGAGCAGCTTTGACCCTAAAATATCAGATCGCCCTTGTGCCTTTTGTTTGTGATGTTATTGTCTCTTTTTGCAATTTTGGTTATCTTTCTCTCTTCTTTGCTTGAGTTTTGATGTTATGGTATTCATGTGTTGTCCCTTGTGTGTGTGTGACAACATGACCACAATGACATCACACTATGTCCCACAGGCTACAACATCGCTTTTTCATTCTTGTTTTTCTCTCCTTAGGATGTCACATGCCTTTGTGTTCAACATTACCACCCTAAGGGGGGGCTACCATGTCAACTCTAATTTTTAGAAAACACATTTGTAGCCAACAAATCTTTTCTCAAAAATCTTTGTAAACTTTTTCAAAAATCGCTTTCTCAACTTGGACCCCTATCATAACGTGTTTCCTTCATCATGGGTTTGTAAAGAAAGAAATTTCCTCCAAGGAGGGAGCAAATTTTCCTGCAGGAGAGGCTTTGACCTTACCCTCGTGAGGGGGAATTTTCTTCCTTTCAAATTCTTTGATGAAGTGAACATCTTTCGAAAGGATTCCTTGATGATTGAATCGATTTGTGAAAAATGCTCTTTCACTTTCAAATAGCATGTCCCTTGAGTAGACCCCTCTTCTTTTGAAGGGTTCTCGAGGGACCCCTTTGAAAGATTTTCAAATTTTTTGATTGTCTATATGAATGTCTATATGTTTTCTTGTGTGGCTGCTTTTTGTTTTCTAACATGATTTATCTACGGATTAACATGTTGCTTTGCAAGTGCACTTGTGAAGCTGCTTTCTAGTCTGAATCTATGGAGTCCCCTTTCATTGGGATTATTTCGTGAGAGAGTACTTGGGGGGAACACCTTCTTTGTAGGTCCAAGGGCCTGCAAAGTGCTTGCATCCTGCGGGATTTTTCCATCATTGGTCTGTCGGCCTTTGGTGTACTTTGTGCAACTTCGTAGTACTATAGAACTATGGAGTCCTTTTGTTCAAACCTCCTCAAGAGAGAGTACCTATGGAGTCTTTTTCCTGCCCTACGCTTTTGAGCTTGCCAGATCACGATCTGCTTCCTTGATGGTTCATGTATACATTTTTGACTCTTTGATCTACTTTACCGAACACTCATTGATACTCGTGCTCGCTAAAGTGAGGGAAAAATGTATAGGAGCAAATTTTCACCCCTTGTGTAAATTCCCCTTTTTCATACCCTCACCTTAAAAAATGAAACCCAAAAGTGAAATTCCACATCACCCATCCTAAATGCATCCACTTGGCATGTGTTTTGTCTGTCGGTGGGGGAATTTTTTTAGGGACGCGAGCATGGCGTGTAGACATCTGCATGACGTGTTGTCATCCCTAACAGGTTCCTACATCTGGAGTCTGTAAGGACATTACACTCCTCATTGGGGTCGAATTATAATGCCTCTACGTGACCAATCGACCTGAAAATGACTCCTCTTCCATTTTGGTCTTGAAAGGCATTCATTTAACAATCACTTCATCCCTTTAACAACTCATTCCATATTTCACAATTTATTTAGCATTCTACTCACAATTCTAGCAACTTTCACAACTCCATTGAGCATTGCATCAAGCAAGCCTGTTACTCCATCAACTTCACCTTTGTACATGTTGTGCTACCATAGAAATTGCGATCTTAGAGTCTTGCGAGACCTTCCTTTGTCATTGTTGTGGTCATGTAGACTTTGCTAGTTCATTGCTTGCATTCTCCCTTCATTGGACTTGAGAAACTTTGGGTGGAGGTGGTATCACTTCACTTTCCTTTTGTGGTTTGATAGAGTAGCTTTGCATCTTTTGTAGTGTTCAGTACTTTCCTTTCCATTTCCTTTATCACACTTTCTACTTCGTGGATTTTTTGGTTGTCTGTGGAGGTGGAAACACCAAAGTGAGGGTTTAATTGAGGCAAACCCCTATACAACCCAATATTTCCCCCCTCTTTCTTATGTGTAGGTGAACGTGTATGTGGAGCTCACTGGAAAACTAGAGCTTTAGTGAGTTTATCTTTACCACCCTTGTCTTTATCTACTTACTTTATCATTTGCGTAGTTACTTTTCATACCTTATGATTCTATTTATTTTGTTAAAGTTAGTTTACTAAGTAGTTAGTAGGTTCTTTGGAGTTTTATTCTGTACTTTATGTTTTATTGTTGTACGAATTCCAATGCGCTAGAGAGATGCCAAAGCACTGCACTATTGTCCCAGACCTACACTACTGTCCTTGGATAGAGAGTTGTCTGAGGTACAATTTAGACTTCAAAATCTGGCTCGTCTAGCCCCATTTAAACTCTTGGATATGTAGAGTGATAGAAGCACTTGAGAGTGCTCTTCATTCTTGATTCTTGTCCTAAACATCCGTTAGCTTGAGGTAAGTTAGGGCAGCCCTTCACTCTTAGCTCTCTGTGACTTGGAGCCTTGGTGTGGTTGGTCCCCCTCTCTTACACAATGGATAAATGGAGTTTACAAGAAAGACATTGTTTTTGATTGAGGAAATTCTACATTTGCATGGAAAGATTCTTTCTTTTCAAGAAACTGTACAGAAGCTAGCAGCAAAATGTAAGGCATCAGATGATAAATCCATGATTAGGTTGGTGAAGGTAATAAAAATTCCCAAAGAAATATTGATTTAAGAAGATATTCTTGTCTTCAAGGATATAGATAAGCCTAGAGAATTGATTGAAGCTTTTAAATTCAAGAGAGAGATCATGGATAAGGCCTTGGGATAGGTTCCAAAGATGCAGAATAAATTAGATGATATTCTTGTCAGCTATATATTATTTTTAGATATTATGACTAGGAGGAAAATTAGTAAGGAATACTTGAAGATTGATCAATTGAAAAATTGGTGGAAAGAGGTGTATTATCAAGTTGAAGATGGATCTATTATAGAAAATAATTTGGAGGATGTAGCTATGTACATCAATGTTTTGCACAAGTATCAGGAAATGAAAATTGATTGGGATAACTCTTTGAAAAAATATGAAGGTGAATTAAAATCAATCAATTTGAGATTAAAGTTTATCCCAATTCCTAGTCAGATTGACCTGAATGGAGTCTTACATAAGTTTCAAGAATTTTCTAAAATGTAGCAAATGGGAAAAGAGGGTGACTAAGGGTAGTTACCTTGAGTTTTGTGTATATTTCATCGACTAGCTGGGAATAAGTCGACCATCTAGAGATTAGTGCCAGGAGCAATTTATTTAATATCTTGTTTTAAAATTAAATGGGCATTTAAAATTGTATTAGGTCGACCTATGTTAGGTTCCCTAATTAATTTTGTTTAGGTCGACCTTATGTGATGAAAACTCTATATATACGAGGTCTCTCCTTATTTGTAAGACTGATTCTAGGATTGTTGCAAATTTTGGTGAAGTTAATATATGAGAATACATTGGCTTGGTGATCTTTTCTATGTTATTTCATCTATGTTCATGGTTCCTATGTTTCAAAAGCTATTTTAATTGGTTAGTTTTCAGATTTAGTTCAGTTCTTTCATGTTGATGATAAAGTATTTGAGGTGTTTGAGGAATATTTGGTCCATACTATTAGTGGCTTGCTAATTGTAAGTTACTGTGTATAGTTAGCCTCGGCCTCGTCTTATTGCAATAGTTCAATTGTGAGTGTTTATGCATTTCATGTTGTTTTGGATGAATGTGTGAATGCTTCATAGTTTGAAAATATTATATACCATTGGAGTTTGCACTATTTCTATTATATTGTAGAGTTCATCTTGGTTAAGCAGTAATTGGTTATTGAAGATTGGTCCACCTTGAATGTTGTATTATTTTCATGATTGCACTTAGGATTTAGATGATAAATCTCTCTAAACTCTTATCTTTTGATATTTCTTTGAGATTATAGTTAGAATAGGATTGAAAGCATCACTGAATTTCTATATTTGATGAAACTATTATCTTTAGATCACAGATCCGGGAAAATTGTTTGGGTTTATATTCATTTTTAGATCTTGCAAAACCCTCATTGTTGATCTAAGAGTTTCAACTTTTGTTTTACCATAAATGCCCCTTTTGATTACCAACAAATCACATCATCACTGAGTTTTTTGTGCATTGTTAAGAACTGATGTTAGAGACCTTGGGGTTGTTTCTTGAAGTTTACTAATAGAAATCACCTTTCAAGAGAGATAGAGTACTTGTACTTTGTCTGTGTTGTTGCAGTGCTAAAAACACCATCAACAGTTAGGTCAACCTAGGAGGCATCCATTGCATAAGTATGATATATATAGGTAATAATGGTTAGTTTCTTGTGATCATATTGTGAATTTTATTTATTTAAAAATTTTAGAGGTTTTTTGTAACATCCCAAGACAAAACAATGATGAAAATCTAATACTTAACCTTTCACAAACACTTATTAGTTGAATAACAACACTATCAACCTTATTATTTAATCAAATATTGGAAAAATAAGATTTAAATTGTTGTTTATACATCAACAATTTTATTACACTCAAATCAACAATGGCAACATAATACCTAATCTTCTTATTATAATGGACAACAAATATAGATATAATTCCCACTCTCTTTCCTATTACAATAATGATTGTATTAATTACATTCAAATGGTTTGCAATGGAAGCAATTCATACTAACAACAATGACAAGTTAGATCAATATATTACAGTTGGAGGTTGCATCCAATGAAGCTCATGTGTGAACTCTATATGAGACCACCCTCTTAAATAACCAAGAATTTCATCTTAGCATTCCCACACTCAAACATAAGTGATCAAAATATATTTTTAAAGGAATTTAATTTAAGTGTGGATAATGCCCCCTAAACAAACACATTCACCCTTTTATATTTTTCACAACAATAATGGAGCGACCATAATATCAAGCTATAACTCCGAGTTTGAAAAATGATTATGGAAATAAAATAATCAAGCACTTTTAAAATTGATGGCACTAAAATTGACCATTAATGACATTAAAACACATGCTAGGGCATTGTGGAGAGAATGGAAACAAAGGTAGAAATATTGAGGATGGGGGATCAAAGATACCACAAGAATCATACCAAAGGTTAGGGCATTGGGGTTCAAGAAATGGGTGTGCTAGTAAAGACAAATCCAAAAGTTTGAAAAATACAAAGGAAGAGTGAGGGAAGAACGAAAGGCATGACAAAATGAAGAATTTTGAAAGTCTAATGGAAAGGAAATAAATTTTGGACTTGGACAAGAAAGCTTACATGAATAGGGAATTTTAAAACTTTAATGACTGACAAAAACATAGAATATTGAGCATGTATTCAAACTTAAAGACTTTGGGGACTTTATATAGACATTGAGGAAAGAATAGGAAGAACACACACACACAAAATGGGACCAGGGGAGATGCAAAAAATGGGAAATGGGTAACTTGGTCCATAACATAGATTATTACAAAAAGGGAGACGCAATAAGTATGCCCCACTCAAAATTGCTTTCCCTCAAGCAATATAAATTTTGATATTTTAGAACTCCTGCTTTTTCCCAAACAACACCCTTTTTAGGTAGGTTCTTTGAACTATTTTATTTGTGATGGTTCGACATCCTAAATTTTTTATCCTTGTGATGATGATGGTATCCATTTCTGTTACAAGAAACACTCCACAACCTATGAACACTAAGTCAATGCAGGATGATGCATCATAAACACACATTGACATACATGCAAATATTCCAAGGGATGGATGTCGGGGATTGTTACAATAATATTGTCCCAAGTACAACCATTTAACTTGTGTTGACTTATGTTTCGATTCATATTCCCTCAAGTATCCTCCAACCCTCTTATACACTTTTTTGGCCCAAAATTTTATAGTTGATAACATATTATAGGAGTGAGATTTGCACCTACCAAATGAAATAATTCCTACAAATAATTGGTAGAAAATATGCTACCTCCATTGTCAATAATTATTTTAGGCAACCCCTATAATTTATTTATCACATCCACAACATAAATGTGATATTTACCATACACCTTGAGGAGGCTCCAAATAGAATCCATGAATACCCTTTCCCAAAATTGATGGGAAATAAGTGAAGGTGGCAATAGGTTTGGAGGAAGGACACATTATTCATTTGGAAAATGAGTAGTATACTTGTTGATCTGTGTGACAAGTCACTCCTTGAAGCACTTTTGTATGATTCTCTCTCCATTTCATACAATTTGTGAAATATTTGGAGTGCCTTAACATGGGCATATAATGAGGTGCTTTCAAAATATTTTAATTTCATTCATAACTAAATATAAGATTTTTTTATCTTCATACCCCGTGAGACCATTTTCTCTCACCCAATGATCATCCTTCTCATTTCTTTTTAAAATATTAGCAATATATGTATCTAATGTATATTCCACCATGATTGAACTCTATCCTAGTTTTGTAAATTTTTAATCCCTTGTATTTAGATATTCTTATGATATATTCAAATTTTGCTACACTATTGTGATCTTATCACAAACTAAGAAACTTGAACTAGATGGTATCCTTGCATTCACCCAAGTGGGGGATTATCATCTCAATCCAAAGGAAACTAAAAAGAGATTGAAAATTATTCACTTTTTTCCTACTTAAACTCTTCTACATGTTGACTCTTAACTATAAGAGTAACTAGATATTATAATTTTATTTATTCCAAGGTATTCTTAACTATCTACAAATCTATAAGAGTGACTATATTTATTCTCAACATCATTTAGTTCATTTGTCATATAGGTCAACCTACAACTTAGAATTGGCTCTTCTATGAGCTTTTTCATTCTATCTATCTTAGTTAGAACTTGAATCTCTTTCTTTGCACATTATTAGTAGCCACTCTTCGAATTCGTGTAGCTTTATATACCTTTGTACAATATTGAATAGATGAAAATCCTTATTTTTCTCTTGGCTAAATCGATGTAATTCTGAAGTTGTTGATTATTTATGTGCTCCACTTGAGTTTTCCACCTAAAGATAGATCTAAATATCAATTTTTTACTCCCTCCCATGAAAAATTTCACTAATAATCCCTTTACATTAAAGGTTCAACCACCAACCAATTCAATGGCCTATTGGAGTCATATCTTTGATAATGATTCATTAAACATGTTAGTGTGCATATTATCCATCACTATACTTCTTGTTGTCGATGTCACTTATCCTTCAAATGTAAACTTTAGCTTATTATTTATATGAATATGTAGAAACTCACTGCTAGGATACAACCATACTACACCCATAATTATTTTAGTTCTCATAGAATCAAATGCATTATTAGATGCCTTATGTTCATCCATGGTGACATAGAGTGGCTAGCTTATCTAGGTGTAGGGCATGTCAAATGTGTTAGGAACAATGATATCAATTTCATCACAAATTTCAAAAGATCTTCTTGCATTATGTTTACCTTTCAACTTCCATTTTGTAATACTTGTATTGGTAGGTGTTTATGCATTATCTTCAATTAAATTAGTTCTCTAAGAAGGACAAAAAAAATGGTTTGATCAAACTCAATGAGATCATCCTCTACCATGATATTTTTTTCCCATTATATACTCACCATAGATCTTAGGCAACATATACATGTTTTGATTGTCATCACCGACAACTATTATAACAATAGCATGTTGCATCCTCTACCAAGATGAATTGCAAGAGTTATTTGGCTACCAAGATCCCACTCCTTAGTGCATATCCAATTTATATTTGAGTAAAAGGATACATGTGTCCTTTGTATGTGGTATTCATAATTCATTTCCCATGATTAAAGAACTTTCCTTGATGACAAAATTATTGAAGAGTCATAATGTTGAGTGCATCTATGCTATTACTATCTCCTTTAGATTTTAAATTATAATCATAGGAGTGATTAGATTGCTTTTATTTCCCTACTTAGTGAAGTTAATCAGAGTAACATTTTTTAATTCTCTTGGGATAGAAGGATAAACCATTCCATCTTGAAAAAATAAAAAATACATGCTTTGTATTGGAAATGTGATTATTTGCACCATTAGAAGTAAAAAATAACATTTTTTAGCATTAGATTTCATACTTTCCATGTACTTCTCACACTCTTGCAACTTTGGATCTTCGTTTCCATGCTTATTTTCTATAATTTCATACTTGTATAATGGATTTATATGTTGTTTTCCAAGAGTGGTTCCTTTTACCATTTCTACATTTGAGATAGGAATTTTTTTATCCCCATATAAGAGATTTAAGTTATTTTTTCTCATACTATCATTCTTATGAAAAAAATCATCAAGGTGTTTATTTTCTATTGTTGAATTGGAGATTTATAAGATATTCAAAACAAACCTATACCACTCTTGTGATTCTTTCTTTCAGAATGAATATTAGTGGAATAAAATTTAACACCATTCACACACTTATACTCATTAATACTGTTAGAAAACCAAGATCACCTGCATGCAAGATGGATACCTGTCACATGCAAAAGATATGAAGAACCAATGAAGATGTTCTATAAACCTCAAAGTGTAAAAATGCATTAAGAGAATCAATGATTACAAAAGAGATCAATCCTTATGAAGGAGATCAAGAAACCCTAAAAGGGAAAACCTAAATGAAACCCTAGTGTGCACACTTAATAATTAATAATTAATTAATTATTAATATGCCTAAGTTTGGCTTAAGTAACAAAGAGAAATAAGTGACTTAATCAATTAATCAATATGATATAATTAATTAAGCATAATAACTTATTACTCTAACACCCCCCCTTAAGATGAACTTAGGAAGAAGCTAAAACACTAGAATAAGATGCATGAAAGCAAAGATGGGTCCCGACAACTAGGCCTGATCAGGTACCCATTTATAAATGCAAGAATGAGGTAGAGAAGGAAAAACCCAGTGGGACAAAACCCCCCTACAATGAGATGACTGTTGCAAGAAGCACTGGAAGATCATTGTGGAGTAACATTGGAACCGCAATCTAACAAGCAAGGAAAGATACTTCTGTCTACAACTGAAACCAAAATCGGAATCATGATAATGTGATAGCAAACCCGATGCCATGAAACACTTGAAAACTCCAAACGGGAACAACTTTGGAATCTATGATGCAGCAAGAAATTATTGAAAGATGTATTACTGAAAATGAAGTGCAAAGATGCAAGATGCACCCTCCCAACTACCAAAATATCCAAGTAATCTCCAAACAACCCATCGGGCCAAATCTGGACTAAGCGATCAACCTGAGATAGATACAAAAAAGTGCATTGACAGCAACATAGAGCTCCTCAATACCTTTCCAACGCTTCAAACGAGGCGAAAAACAAACATTGTGGCAAAAAGTTATGAGCTTGGAAGCATAAAAAGTACATCTGACTTCAAATAGAAATAAATGTAGTAAAACAAAAAAAAAACTATAAAATAAACTGCACCAAATGAAAGTACTCAGAACCAGCTTTCTAGCGATATCTCATTTGCCCGATTTTGATACCGTATTCCCAAGTTATGATCAAAAGAAAAAAAACTGCTCTTTTAAGGCAAATTAGGGCTAGGAAGGGGGCTTAGAGTGCCATACGGACTCTGACGTCATGCTAACGTTAGCACTTCATGAGCATAAAATTGACGGCCATTTGGCCATCGCCACAAAAAATTGGCCCCCCTGCAAAAGAAAAAAAATTTGGGCCCCTGGTCCTGTGCGCAACCAGGGGCTGGTGGGCTGGTGCGGGGGTGGATCCCTTGGTCCTCCATAGGACCCGGCTACAAAGGGGTTGGGTGGCTGGGGTTGGACGATAGCCTCGGCCCCATAGGACCCCCACCGTCGCAGGGCCCTGTGGAGGGTTGGCTCACTGCTCGGGCAGTTTGGTGGTCACACCCGGTCGCCAAAGCGCCGGGTGGCAGAGTTCTTTTTCAACGGGAGGCACCTATTCATAAAAAAATCAATTTTCAAATTTTTTGAAATTTTGCTCAGACCGGCTGGTCGGAGGTTGTACGACCCCGGACAATTTTTTTTGCCTCCCAGATCAACTGCACCAAAATGGACGATTTGACAGGTGTTTCTAGGGTTTTGGGACACAACGAACGTGATGGCGACGTCCGTTTGAGACCATAGTGTCCTGAAAAGATGGCTACCCCCAGATCTTGCAGAAAAGATACCTGTGGAAACCCTTGCACTTGAAACTCACAGAGAGGCCATATCTTTAGATCACGAACAAGCAGCTGCAGGTCTGGAGCTCTGATACCATGTTAGAAAACCAAGATCACCTGCATGCAAGATGGATACCTGTCACATGCAAAAGATATGAAGAACCAAAGAAGATGTTCTGTAAACCTTGAAGTGTAAAAATGCATTAAGAGAATCAATGATTACAAAAGAGATCAATCCTTATGAAGGAGATCAAGAAACCCTAAAAGGCAAAACCTAAATGAAACCCTAGTGTGCACACATAATAATTAATAATTAATTAATTATTAATGTGCCTAAGTTTGGCTTAAGTAACAAAGAGGAATAAGTGACTTAATTAATTAATCAATATGATATAATTAATTAAGCATAATAACTTATTACTCTAACAAATACCACTATGTTATAAACAAACTGCATATGGACAAGGATCATTCTTTTCCACATTTGAAGTTTCAATAGGAGTATTTTGAACATCACTAAGAATCGTTAAGGTGAGTGTAGGATCATCATGGGACAAACAATGGTTGTAGGAAAAAAAACATCTTTACATAGCCAAAATCTCAAAATAGATATTTGACTTTTTGTATGGGTTAGATAGAAAGCCGATTTTGGTTTGGTAATACCAAACAAAATGGATATATGCTAAAAAAACATATATATGTTATGAAAAATGGATATCAGTTATGACAAAACAAATATCCATTTTTAATTCCTAATTCCCCCTTTAATTTTTCTACAAAAGTATATCAATTAAATAGCCATAATTTTTACATGTTACTAATCAAATTTTTATTTTTTGTAGATGTTGGAAAAATGGTTTGAAGCTCTACATAGTGGATCAAGTAATTTTTATAGATTATGCACCAAAAATCAAGTATAACCATTTGAAATTCATTTTTTATTTTTTAAACTTAAAATACTCACAAATTTTACATACAAAGTCTTTTTTCAATATTTATTACTCATTTAATGTTCTAGAATGAGAGAATTCATTTCCCTTAAAAATTTGTTAAAATTTTTATATTCAGAAGGGTATGAAGACTTTTGACACGAAGACCCATATTTGAAATTATTATGTGCTATCAATTTTGATTATAAAGTTTTCACATTTGCACATACATCCATAGAAGAATCAAATTTATTTAAGTATACATTATCATGTATTGGTTTATGCAGCCTAACAAAAATAGTTTACAATTGAAATTATTGTAAGGGAGTGATCAATTTAGAAAATAGAGATTCATATCATATGACATAATCATTGGTGTGTTTATTTCATCCTTGGGCACATTCAGTTATATTTTCAAGGGTTACTCTAAGGTCCATGTTAATGTTGAATTGTTTTAGAATTAGTCTTTTCAAATTATTAAATGAGTGTATATACCCTTGAGGAAGTGAAAAGAACCACTCAATTGCATGGTCCTTAAGAGTGTGTAGAAATGGCTTTATTAATAACATGCCCATAAAGGAATTATACACATGTAGCTATGAATGATCAAAAATGGGTGTTGGGGTCACCTTTCCAACACACATTGAAAATCATGGTGTCATAAAAGCCATGGGTAATGGATATGTCACAATATCAAAATTTATGGGTGTCTATCTAGGATTTGAGAATTCATCATCCTCTCGTTCACTTGGCCTTACATTGATTTTTTTCTACTTGGTCTATTTTGTGAAATAATACATCTAGGATTGAGGAAGAGTGATATGGGGGGTTGGGAGCACTATGGTGTGTATGAGCATCAATATGGGACATAGAAGGGGTGGATGGACTAATTTGTTGGTATAATCGCATGTAGGAACTAATTTACTTAAGGGTATTCAATGTATGGGATGTAGTAGTGGATGTGGAAGTGGCTTGAGTGATTGCGATGCTAGTAGGCCCAATTGTGGTTGATGAAAGAGACATGGAATCACATGATAAATAATTTGGGTAATGATTATAGGTACTAAATGTTGGGACACTAGCATTAGTGGTATTATGATGATGAATAATAGTTTTAGAGGTCAATGGTAGCAATGGGGTAGGATACAAATGTATTTTTCATTATTGAAGAAGTAAGTTTTGCATAAACTACTTACAAAATTATATGTAATCTAGATAGCTTACAATTAGAAAATATATTGTGAAACATATCCACTAGTTGTGTGGGATTTTTAGTATTGTTGAAACTAGAAATTCTATTTGTAAAGCCCAAATTTTTCAAATGAGTCTTGTGATCATAGTCATAATTGTTCTCATTATGAGCATAAAAAATATATCATTCTCATTTCTTTGGGCCATGCTAGGATTTAGTCAAGCATTCATTCAAAGGATTATTAGTACCATAGGTAACTCATGGAATACACAAAAGATAGGAAAAATAAATCCCAAATGTACACTTTCATAATGAAAAAGTAGAAATATCAGTGATGAATCAAATGTTAAACTAAAACCCTAATGTGATTGTCAAAGATGGGTAAGGTGGGTAAAAGAGATTTCACAATCAAGATAATAGAAAAATATGTAACAATATAAAATCAATGAATAAATGGTCATGCAAAGATTTCAATTATAAAAATGAGATGTAAATATCATAAAAGTATAGATACGACAAACAAAAATATGAATAAGAAACACTAGAAGAAGACTAGGTTATATAAGATTGATTGGGTCCACTAAAATGCAAATAAAAAATAAACCTTCCTTTAGGGTAATCCAATCTAATCTAATGAAATTTACACAAATAATAAACTAACCTAGATTATTGATTTGGGGGTAATTATATGGGATAGTGTTTTTTGCTATTAAATGCTAAGGTATGGAAAACAAATAAGAAAACAAGGTACTTAGTTTGATGATCAAAGAATGTGGCATTAAAAAAAAATCTATAATTTATCATTTATTTTTCCTAAAATGCGATCTCCTTATTTGTTGAATGTCTTATATTTTGTGTTGATCTTGTGATTTATCTAGGTTCAATTTTAGTGGTCTATGTCAAGTCCACAATTATGGATTCATCCTTTAAGTTTGGACTTGACCCTACACAATATCCACTACTATTCTTCATCCCACCTAGTTGACCTTCATGTGGTCAACTCCTTTCTAGTATTTCATGATTGACTATATTGAAAATACCTTCAAAGAGTTATCACTATGTCACAAGGGACACATGTTCTCCTAGCTCAACTTGGGGAAAGGTGTGCATAAGATTAAAGACAAAAAGGAATCCTATGATCATTTATTCATATTTTTTACTCTCCTTAGTGCACCAAATCTAAATGTTTCATTTTTTATTACTCTAACATTTTAAGTCTTTTGGGATGATTGATCCAAAAATGTTAGTGAAAAAATACTTTTTATAAAAAAGTTGTGAGTATTTGAAGTTTAAAAAATGTAGGATGAATTTGAAATAATTACATTTAATTTTTGGTATACAATCTAGAAAAATTACCTGATCCATTATTTAGAAACCATCTTTCCAATGCCTATAAAAAATAATCTTTTTGATAAATAAAGTAAAATTTATGCATGTTTAACTGAAGTGTGCTTCTTTAGAAAAATCAAAGTGGAGGGGATTTTTTTGGACTTCTAGGTAACAAATATCCATTTTGAATAATGAATATTCATTACCTAAAGTATGATTTTTTTTTAGCACTTTCAAGTAACATATATGTACACTACCTAAAAACAAGTATCCATTCATAATGGATATCCATTATTTATGGTAAAAAGTTGTTCCCTCTTATTTGCCTCAAGAATGCATTGGGTTTAGTCTTGGGAATATCAAGCATAACTTTTTCACTACTCCAACATGTTTAGAGGTTTCATCCCACTTTCATGACTTCACCTTTCATGCTAACAACCTTTTTTATTTGAATTGAATGGAATGAAAATGGTTTATTCAAGAAATTATTAGCATTCTAAAAATATAAGATATATGTTTGATTATAATTCTAATAGGTAATTATTAATGATTTTCTACATGAATTATGCATGAAGTCTTGATTGATAGACTGATTTAAAAAATCCATAACTTTTCAAACAGTTTCACCTTTTTCAAATCTGAAAGATGTGTCACTTTGTGCTTCACTAGCTATAGGTTAAAAAAATCATTTTTTTTTTACCAATTTAGGTTGGATAGAAAATTACTTTTATATTTTAAAAATTTTGTAGTAAGAAAATCATTATTAAATATGAAAATTTTGGTAGTGCTTCATTAAATTTTTAAATTTTTACCTAATAATTTTTATTTCAAAAAAATGAGTAGCCTAGAAACTACATTCAATTTTTTGCAAATTATATTTCAATATATTTTTCAAATTGTGTTAATAACTCATTCAAATTCTCATGTGAAGTTGCTTAAGTTTTTTTAGTATTTTCATTGTCACTTGGAACTATTGGGAAAATGTGTCTTGACCTTGCAATTACATAAGTTACTATTGATACATAAGTTATTGTTCATCCGACGATGATGGGGGGCTGCGGGGGGTTCTCCCTCGACGAGGGGTCCGGGGGGATGCTAGGGTCCATAGGCAATGCACCCTGATAGGGGCTCGAGGGCAATGCCCTTGAAAGGAAAATTAAATTATTTATATTTTATTATTGTACATATAGACCATTCATCATTAGGTCTTAGATTTGACAGCCGATATTTTATTAGCTTGACTTGCCCTAGAAGGAAACCCTACTTTATGAGGGCATTGTATTACAACTGTGTATTATGATGTATTTTGAGAGTTTGATAGCGGTCGTGATGCCTCTAGATCTTTGGTTGGTGATACTCCTATGAGAAGCTTGCTTTGCAAGTATATTGTAATCTTCATGATTTTTGAATAATACATTGGGCAACTTTTGGAGTGTGGGATTTTTCTCCCGAAAGGGTATTCCCCACGTTAATCATCGTGTTGTGGTATGCACGATATATGTGTTTATTTTTGTTTAAGTTTATGTAATCGTTAAAGATCTGTAAAAGTTTTACATTATTCTCCTCTCAAGATTAGTGTAGGAAGTTGTTCTGCTACCTTAGATTCCTTGCAAGAACCCATCATGATCCTACACTCACTCGTTAGAAATTTCTCTTGAGCCCACATTGTTGATTTCTCATTAATTTCATAAAAAAGAACATTTTCCCACGATGAGAACTCACTAATAGGATCTTTACCTTCAACCACTATAGCTCATTTTACCTCTAGTTTTTATTATGCTTTGAACATAATTTCATCTCTATATTGGCATTGTGGCTCAATTCCCAAGGTTCTTTGCATGAGAAACATAGTTTCTTTCTTCTAAGCTCATTGTTGGCAACTTTTTTTTTTGACAACTTGAAAACTCTTATTCTAGTCATGACTAGAAGGAGACACTAATTATTCTAGGGTTGTAGCTTGCTTGTTAGTTTTTCAAGGCTTCATTTTTAATTTTTTTTCTTTCTTATGCCCTATCAATTCTTTGTTGAATACTTATAGATTATTGTGAGGTTGGCTTTTTAAAATATTTTTTTATGGATGACTCATTTCCAAGTAACAAATCCTATATAAAAGATATATTATATTAATTAATATCAAAATCAAAACTTTAATACCTTTTGTGACAGGTTATGATGTCTTCAACTATTTGACTTTGCTCTCTTATGCTTCCTTCTTTGACTAGGCCTTTATTTCATTGCCATTGGCTCCTATAGATATTTTTCCACCATACATTAGATATCTCAAGACTCCTCCCATGATCCATAGGCTAGTAGGAAAACCAAATTTGATATCTTTTTAATGTCCTAAGCCAAAATAATGATTCAAATATAATTCTTAACCTTCTATAAACACTTATTAGTTGAATAACAACACTATCGACCCTATTGTTTAATCAAATCTTGGACAACTCAAATTTAAATTAGTATTAATATATCAATAATATTACACTTTGATCAACAATGGGAACATAACACATTATATTATTATAATGAACAATAAATGTAGATATAATTATAACCCTCTTTTATGTTACAATAATGATTGTAGTACATTGAAATGATTTTATAATAGTAGCAATTCATATCAACAATAATGGTGAGTTGAATCAATATAATTTGGCTAGAGTCCACATCAAATGAATCTAAAACGTAAACTCCTTATAAGATCACCCTTAAAAGTCACTAGGGTTTTAAAAAATGAGTACCTATTGGTGTAAGCTTTTATTTTCCTAATGAGTTAATTTATTTTCCCTTAGTCATAGGTTTTTCCTACACTTTTATTAAGCTTTATTAGGAAAATAAAGTGAGTTTATCATTTAATAACTAGGAGATAAGGTGATGATTTGTCCCCACCCTTAATGGGTGGAGCATTTACTTTTTCATCACTTTATTTAATATTGGTGGTTATTGGTGGTCAATTCCTATAGGTTGAATTTTACACCTCCATCATCTCCTTAGTTCTATATAAACTTACTGCCTAGCTTGTATTTTCATATTCTTACATACTAATGCATACTTTTGCATACATGTACATTGATGCATGCAGTCATTATTCTGCATATTTTCTTTGACCTCCTAATGAAATCTTGTCATCTTGACATTTGCACATTTCTTATAATTTCGGTCTATAATTATGTTATTTTATTTATAGTTTTATAGCTTATCTCTCATAGAAATATCTTGGTTATTCATCTGTTTCAAATTTCTAACATGGTATCAAAGCTTAGATTTTGAGAGTTTTGAGTACTTAGATTCCTAATTAACAAATTGCAATTTTTGTATGATCTTGTAAATTCATGTATGCTCTTCTCTCGTGTTTCAATACGGTCCAGAGAATCAGAAAGGAATTATGAATATTTGTTAATCCTATATTTGTATGTGCACTTTTGGTAAGATTTGATGATTGTAGCTATTCTTGTCTATAGTGTCAGAATTTTTTACTATCCCATTGTGTTTGAGAGGCTCAAAAAATCAATTTCATTTTTTTCACTCAATTTGGCCACCATATAACACAATGGCAAACAAGGGTTTGAAGTTCATATATGATGAAAAACTTTTTATTGGAGAATTTTTAGCCAAAAAGGACCTTGTCATTGCATTCAAGAGGTCGAGGAGATTAATTTTGATATAAAATTTTCCCATATTTGATGTTGAGAGCCATCAAGGCAAAAAATAATTGCCAAGAGGGTCGTATGATCCCCCCGATGCTACAAATCATATGACATTTTTCAAAAAAAAAAAAATAATAATAATAAAATATGCATTAAAGTGCATAAGTGCTTTGTACTAGCAACTTAAGTGCTTGGCACTAAGGCACTCAACACCTAGCACTTGGGCTTATAGCCCCACGACCAGAGGTTGTAGCCATAGACCATAGTGACATAAGTTGCTAAGTGACACATATAAACGACATGCCATCATCTGTAAACCATGACCAACTCCATTGCCAAGATCACTAGGCTTTTTATAGTCTACTACCCAAGAGGCCACCTCTACCTATGGTTTCGTCCACGAGCTTCTTGAGGGCCACTAGGGCCCTCATATAGGCCAAATTGGGCCTTTTTTAAAACTTTCATAACTTTTCACCATGGTGTCTATTTTTCAAAAATGAGATATTATCGAAAATTGGGAGATGAGTACTTTCCATCCAATGAGGTTTTAAAAATATTTTCCCCTTTTTTTGATAGATATTGTAGGTTGAAGTTGTTTAAATTGCCTTTTTATTCAATTTAGGCCATAACTTTCACTCCAAAGATCCATTTTTAAAAAATGAATAGGCGTTGGAAAGGTATTAAAGAGAACTACATAGATATAGGTCTAATTTTTATATATTTTATCCTAGATTAATATTGTATCAAAATTTATAATTTTGGCTATTGTGGTCCTTTTGAGCATTGTATCTTGGAAAAAGCTTTGTACATGCACTAATCATAAAGTGCCAACATTGTAAATATCTTGGGGGTTGATTTATGAGATTAGTGGAAAGGTTGGGTGTCTCTTGGTGTTTCTTTTGCACTTTGCATTATATTTTTATGCACTCATAAAAAATCTTCTTTTTTTCCTAAAATGGATCAAGTAATAGTTCCTATGCTAACACCCTACAACTAATTTGATTGGAAAAGTAAAAATGTCACTCCACTTGAAAAAGTATAGATTACATAGGGTAACAATGGGAATAGACACTAAACCAACTATTGATGCAGAAAATAAAAAATGGTTTAATAAGTGTGATGAAGGATTTGGAACGTTGTGTATGTCTATGTCTCTAGATTTTCTCTTTCATGTTGAATATTTTTCTTCACCAAATGAAGTTTGGACAACATTAGAAAAAATATTTGGTAAACATGATGAATTAAGAGGTCATAAATTGGAGAATGAACTAATAGTGTTAAGTCCTTCAAGTTTTGATACAATACAAGACTTATTAACCAAACTAAAGGCCGTAATATTGTAATTGAAACAATGTGAAATTGAGAAAAATGATAAACAATTGATCTTAAGTACTCTCTAAACTTGGGATAGACTGTTCAACCTTTGTTTCTACATTCTATGCCACTTAAAGTGTGCTTCCTACACAATGCCTTCTTTTTATGTTTTCTAATGATATCACAAAAGAATAGGACAAGTTGGTTCAAATGGGAACTATCAAATCTTCTAAGTCTCATGCTTTGGTTGCAAGTCAGGACACTAAAGATAAAAAAGATAATAGAAAACAAAATAAGAAACAAAGAACTAAGGAGAGAATGCTTCAGATGTATCATTATCTACTTCTAATGTAGACACTAAAACTTCTTCAAATCAAGGAAAATCTAAGAAGGAGAAGGTTAAATGTGCTTATTATAAGAAACTTGGCCATTATGATCATAAATGTATGAAGAAATAGATTGACCATCTCACACATCTTCTTGAGAACAAAAATAAAGGGGTCATTGAATCTCCATCTTTATCAAACCAAGAATCTACTAATGAAAAGGAAAAAGGAGATGTAGACAAACATAAAGGAAAATCTTTGTGCTTCTACAGCTATTCGATCAAGGAAATGGCTTCTATATTTTTTAGCTTCTCATCATATGGCTTCTTCACAGTCCATGTTCTCTTCGTTTGAGCCTTGTGTTATGCCACCCATTTTGATGGGTAGCAATACATGTATGAATGTAATTGGGAAGGGATTTTTGATATTAGGGATGACACTTTCAATGATGTATTGTGTTCGTACCTCATTTGTCCAATAATCTTATTTCTGTCTATCAAATTGCTCATAGTGGAGGAGGGAAGACTATGGAATTTACGCCCGATTCAATTTTTATAAGAGATTTGGAGAATAGAGAGATTATTTCTATTGAGATGGTTCATCATGCATCTTAGTTGTACACTTTTTCAAATTTTGTTCTTTATGATGGCTTTGATCCTTTCGACATGATGATCACACTTCTAGTGCGGACTTTAATTTTGAGAAGAATTTTGGTTACTTGAACTTGGGTATTCTCACAAGTGATTCAACTCTTGAACCTTGCATTTCATCTCCTCCATCTACTATTTTAACTTCAGAGTATGGTATTGCTTCTTCAAAAGTTTCTAATGATTCTTTGTGGTAGAAAAAAAAATTCTTTTAGATTCGGCTTTGTGGGATGATGTCTTAACATGTATTTCAAACTTTTTTATGGAGACACATATTGAAATTTTGGGAGACACTGTTAATTGTATTCATCTTCTCTTTGACGAAGTTGATTCTTCTTAAATTATTGTGAGGGAAAAATTTGACCCTCTTTTTCATTATCTACACGATCATTCATCAACATTTGATATGAGTGTGGATAATTTGGATCAACATTTGGAAGACATCTTTAGAGGAGATACTTAAGTCTTTGTATTGTGTTCTATATCAGTCTCTAGGATATTTTGAGTTTTCATTTCAGCAGTGTGGCCTAGAACATCTGATTTTATTGTGAGAGCTTTTAGCATCGACATGGGGATGCTTGAGTTGATTTCAAAGAATCCATGCATATTGATTTTTCAACCTATATATTCCTTTCAAGAGTGGGGAAATAGCTTGCATACACCTTTGGTTTTGTTTCTTCCTAAGGGGAGTAACATTGTTCAATGGTTGTGGACCATCTTCTACATTCAATTTTGACCATTTACCATTGGATCTCTTTGGAGGGGCTTCTTTATCCTTCCACTTCATTTCTTTCTCTATTATGGGGGGGGGGCATACTTCCATTTTGTGGGAGGGGCTTCTTCTTTGGGGGGATTTTATATGTACATGGGTACCTAATGTAATTTGGTAAATAGATATTCGCCATAATAGAGATAAAGAATTAAAGAAGCAACCACAAATTTGCAATTCAATACCTAAATGCAATCCAAATCAATCAATATAAAACAAGCAACACAAATGAAATCATAATTAGTTAAAAAATATATTCACCTTGATCATGTTGACATGAATTACTTCCATTGTACTCCTTTGCTTGCTTTTCTCTTAGAATATAGTATGCACTTTTTTTGCCTTAAGCTCAAGTGTTTGAAATGATAGCAATGCTGCAAAACTCCAAATTTTGTGGTTAGCCATCAATGAGATGTGAGTTCTGATTTTATAGAAATGAATTATTTGAATGAATGATCAAAATTAAGAGGTGGAAGATCGAGATCAAGGGTTGAGGATTGTTGAGAGTAATTGATTGCCTAGTTAACTGACTGCAATTGGTTATAGGATTCCAGTTAACTAGTTGCATGGAGAATTGATTGAAGTGTTAACTAATACTGGCAATTAGTTAACTAAATTGATTGATTTGAAGACTTGAAGTGAGTGGTAGTAAAGAGAATTGATTGATCAGTGAACTAGAATTGATTATCTAGTCGACTAGAAGAGAGTGTTAGTTATGAAAGAGGGAATTATACATGAGATAATAATTAATTTAAATTAATTAATTATTTGAGGAACGTGCAAGTGAGAATTAATTAATAAATAAAATTGTTTATTTATTAATAATAGATGGATAATGTTGAGATGAAAAAGGGGAATTAAATAATTTAAATAATTATTTGATCTAAAAGTGAGAATGTGGTCAATTAAATAATTAATAACAATTATTTAATTTAAGAAGGGTGTTGCATATTGATTAATCAATTACTGATAATTATTTAAAATAGAGGAATACATGTAATTAGTGACGTAATTAAATAAATAAGGTTTTTTTAATTATTCAGGAAGATTAATGATAATTAGAACATAATTAAATAAATGAGATTTATTTAATTAGGAAGATTGATTTAAAGTGAATTAGGACATAATTAAATAAATTAAATTTATTTAATTAGTCAGAAAGGGTGAATTATGATGTATTAATTAAATGACATAGAGTCACTTAATTAATAGTAGAATATGATATTTGATAATAATTAAATAATGAACTATTATTTAATCATTTAGGGAAAAAGGGTGAAAGTTAGTATAAAAGTGTTACTCGTAAATTAGGACAATTTTAGGTATCTACACCTAACATGGCCTCATTTGTTAGGACCCATCATATTTTTCCTCCTAAGCTACACTTAAGGGGAGGTGTTGGTGTAGATTTTTTATTTTCGTAGTGGGTTAATTTATTCTCCCTTAGTCATAGGTTTTTCCTACACTTTTATTAAGCTTTCTTAGGATAATAAAGTGAGTTTATCATTTAATAAATATGAGATAAGATGATGGATTATCCTCATCCTTAGTGGGTGGAGCATTTACTTTTTCATCACTTTATTTAATAGTGGTGGTTATTGGTGGTCAATTCCTATTGGTTGGATTTTTCACCTCCATCATCTCCTTAGTTCTATATAAACTCACTATCTAGCCTGTATTTTCATATTCTTGCATACTTTTGCATACTTTGGCATATATGTGCATTGATGCTTGTAGTCATTACTTTGCATATTTGATTTGAGCTCATAATCCAATCTTGTCATCTTGATATTTGCATATCTCTTGGAATTTTGGGTCTGTAATTGTGTTATTTCATTTATAGTTTTATAGCTTATCTCTCATAGAAATATCTTGATTATTCATTTGTTTCATATTTCTGATAGTACCATTAAAAAAAAAAAAAAACCAATACCACCACTATTCACACTACACTAAGTATTTCTAATGCATACAATATTAAAAGCAAAAATTTAATTTTCATAACCTAACAATATAATGTGATCTAAAACTTTAAGATCATTTCATGCTTTATGGATATGACTATATATAGCCATAACATGCTCCTATAATATACACAATCAATAGCCAAATTTAGAAGCCTCCTACAATGAAAGAATCAAATATCTACAAAATAACTTTTAAAGCCTTAAAATTCCTCTACATTATGATTAAGATGTAATTTGCAATTGACCCTTTCTTAAGTGCATTGATCACTCGCAATGAATCTCCTTCTACTATCAAATTTTAAATTTTATGAAATTTTGCTAAACTTCTAACTCCTAGTAATGCCTTACATTCTACTTCATTTTAGTTTTCTTCTAAAATAAAGTGAGTCATCATACAATAAAATTTCACTTAAACTTTCACAATATCACTGCTCTAACCAAATCCAAATTTCTTTTAGTTCTCCATCATGATTAATTTTTAGATATCGTTTTGATGAAGGGAACCATTTATTATTTCTACCAAACCTACTTTCTTGCTTACTTTTGTATTTTATTTTGTATAAGTTTTTATCTCTAATCCCTTGAATTTGGGACACTCAATCTAAATGTTTATGTATTATGTTATAATAATTAACTCATCATAAGCCTCATGTGTTTGAGTTAGAATATATAACTCATTGTTTGGTATAATTCAATGTTGAGTTACATGTGACACATGTAGGATATAGAGTATGATGATTTAACATGATAAATATATATAAGATATACAGGATATATAGTATGTATCTAATATACATGTGACACATCTACTCAATTTGGCACGATAAAGTGAGACACTTTGTCTATTGGAAGTGAGATGGATTGAAGAACCCTACCTATTATAAGCAAGATGGTACGTGACACTCTACCTTTTGTAAGAAATATGGAGTGAGAAATTTTAATAGTGTAAGAAAGATAGAGATAATCTTCCTACTATAATCATGATAGAGTGAAATATTTTTTCTATTATATGCAAGATAGAGTGGGATGCTTTGTTTGTAATATGCAACTTCCTTTTTGGTAAGTATGTGTTGGTGTAAATAGGTGTTTTACCTATCAATGTCCTATTTACATGTTAAGTCTATGTAGGTCCTAGGAGGGAATCTTTCTAGTTAAGCATTAGTTGTCACTTATCCTTTGACATTTAATGCTTGTGTCCTAAGTCATTTAATATTCATTGAGGTAGTTGTATCATTCTATAGGATTAAGACACATGCCAAGATCTTGTCTAATCCTATCTCACCTCTTGCCTTTATAAGCAAGGCATCATATTTACATTGTCATATATTCAATCTAGAAATATTACATCCATAATCATAGCATAATGTTTTTTCTATTTCTCTCTTGTGTAAGTTATTGTTGTCTTGCAGGTGATTCTACGATGTTAAGGAGTTCACCATAAAATCCTACACGGTATAAAAGCTTTAGTGTTGAAAACTTCTTCCTAGATCTAAGGGATCTATCTTGGCATGAAATTTTTTTTGGCTGTGAGTTGGGGTTTCAAGGATCTCACCATTGAATCCAAGGAATCAGAGAAAGTCACGTTTTCCTTTTGTTTCATCAAATTTTATTATGATTTGGCTGATCTTGCAACACCCCTCCATTTTGGATCTTTTGATCGACAGTGCTTTCTTTGTTATGTGTTTCTGTTATGTTGTGACTAATTATTTGTTTATAACATGCTTTCACATTAGCATTGTTGTTATTTGAATTAATATTGATGTATGCTCATTTATTGATTATTGATGTTTTAATTTCGTCAGTCTTGATTTGACTGTATTGGTGAAGAGAAAGGTATTGCATCACTCGCTCGCGAGTGCCTTGTGATTTCTGCGATTCTCTTTTCACGGTGTGTATGAATTATTATATGTATACATATGCGACATTTGTTTGTTTGCAGGATTGCAAGTACAAGACATTAGCTTCACTTGGTTTCACAGGTCTGAGCATGTCCATTACTCAACAATAATATTGGGAGATAGTAATGGGTTACCTAGTCATACCTTTACCCTAGTACAGTGTGTCATCAGTTTGAATTTTGGTTTTAGCATTATCATTGTTGTTCTGGGTATTTTATTATTGCGCAAGTTTAATTTTGTAGATTAAAATGTGTGTTTGATTAAGTATTTAATTTATGGTATTATTGATGTGAAAACTTTAGAATAAATAAATAAATAAATTTAATTTAACTATGTTATTAAGTAATTTTAATTATTTAATTAATGAGAATTAAATAAATAAGAGTATTTAAATTGGTTGCAATTAGTAAATTGTTTTATTTTATTTAAATGCATGTGGTTGGAAAATATCTTTGGTTATTGAGGGAAAAGATATTTTGTTGGGATAACTCTGAGTTAGGAATTTGTTATCTATCTGTTAAAAATTCATTATTGGGAGAGATATTTTTGGGAAAAGAAAAAGAAAGTGGTTTTACAGGAGTTTTTGGTTTAGGTTGTGGAAAATTGGTGAGGAAATTGTGGATCTCTCTGAGGAAATTGTTTTAGAATTATTTTGGTGTAGAATTCTTGGCTGTGTTTTTTGGTTGTGTCTTCTGGAATGAGGCAATTGCATTGAAGAAAGCTTTGACTACATTGGGAATTGAAATTACAGAGAAGCTCGACAACATTTTCTTGAGGCAACATCCTGTAACAGGTTCTTTACTGTTTTTGTGAATTTTGTATTAAAAAGTTATTTTATTATTGTAATGCAAATTAGAAATATTTAGGAAAGGATTTTTCATTACTGTAGAAATTTTTGTTTATTTCTTTTAAAAGATTGCCGTGAAAATGAAACCTCTATAGAAAACAATTAAAAATCCTCTGTGTAATTTGTTTACTCAAAATAGATTTTTACAAAAGGATATTATAGTGGAATTATTAAACCTTTGTTGAATTTAAATCAAAACTTAGAAACATTTTCCTGTGAAAACATAATTTATTCTTCTGTAGAAAATGGTAAATTACCGTTAAAGATTTAGATTCTTGTAGGGATTGATTTTTAATACAAAGAAAAGTATTTTAGAAATTAGAAAACCTATGTAGGATTGAAAATGAAATCTTATGATAAATTTGAGAAAATTGAAATAATTAGAAACCTCTGGTAATATGAAAATCAAAACAGTAGAGAGAGTGCGTCACTAAATTAGTCATAAATCAAAATTTACGAATTGGGTAGGGCTAAATTTTTTATATGTTTTAGACGACTTGATTGCACACTTTTAGTAAAATTTTTAGAAAAACTCAAATCTAAAAACAAAAGTTATCAAAGTCACAACATACTGGTTTTATGATTATGATTGTTTAAAAATTGTAAATTTATATTTATATATTTATTTATTTGTTTAAAACTTTATATTAGAAAAATTGGATATAAATTTAGAATATTAAAATGTATTTTTAAATAGGTGCATGCACATGCACAATTAGATACTTTTAAATGAACATTGGAAAAGAATTATTAGATTATGTAATTAGAAAAAATATATATTTATATATATATATTTATTTAAAAGTGATATTTATTTAAATGAATATTATATTGTTAATTAATGCATGTAATGCACAAGTAGGTGTTTTATAATAAATTGATTTTATTAGAAAGATTGAATATTTAATTAAGAAAATTGAGTTAAGTATTAAGAGCAGTTGTAATTTGGAAATATTTAATAGTTTCGTTGTTAGTTTATTAAATTGAAATAGTGTTTTAGATGATGTATTTTAATATGCAAGAATTGATTGTAATGGATTTAGGAAATCCGAATGATAGTATTTGTTATTTTCTTGAATTGTATTTGAAAAACATGTGTTTATGTAATTGTGTACTGGGGGAAGTATTTGTCATTTTGTGAATCTAAGTCTTCCAGAGTTGTAATTGTGAAAGGGTTGTGGTAACTTTAGTTTACCCTTGAATTTTTTGGGTAGTGCACGTATTGAGTTTCTGTATTGGACATCCGTCGAGATGTTTTACCTTTTGAGGTGTATTGGTTATTGTTATCAGTTCTTAGTGCACTGTCTACCCTTGACATGTAGTTTGAGTTATGTGTTGTCGACAGGGGAGTGGCTTTCAATGAGGGTCGGGACACAAAGTGGTCCCAGGACAACTCGTGTGGGAGTCAGTATAATCAAGTGGGAATTAAATAATCTATTAGCTTAACACATATAACAAGATATTTAGCCTCGCTCATTGGCTCAAGGGTTTGTATGAGACTTGAGATGAGTCGAGAAGGCCTAGAATGGCTAGATCATTATCTTGTCTTCTCAAAAGATAACCGATTTCGCACTGGTGTGCATGTGGGGCTGGAATTGTGAGAGGTTACCATGATAACCCTAGAGGGGGGCCGGGACCTAGGAAGATCTTCTTTGGATAACCAATGCAACCTTTGTGATGACACTCCTCCTATGATAACAGTCGATTTGTATTGTATAGTGGATGTATTTGATTCAGTGGTTCTGGAAGTAATGTAACGTTATGTTTTGTGTTTCCTAGTACAATGTTATTTTGTATTTACTTTTACAGTGTGGTCTTGTATCTTACTTGTGTCTAGAGGTAATAGGTTTGTCTTGGTTACCTGTTAGTATCTCTTAGCATGGGGGTTGGGCCTATGGGTACCAGATGGTTGGGTGGCGTGCATCTTACACTATTGAATTTCTCTTCCATTCGTGATGGCGAGATCTTCTTGTTCGAGGAGTTCGTGTGGTTCTCCGGAGTTGTTCTTCTCTTTCTTCATTGTAACTGTGGATCTATATGTATAATTGTAATACCTCATTTGTATCGAGGTGAACCTTTGTGATGTAATTGTAATAATATTTATAATCTATTCATTATTGGATTTAATGGTGTTGTATCTATGGAATTATGTTCAATGCATTTCTATGTGTTAGATTTATATTGCAATGGTTTAATGCCTTGTTGTAAGTTGTATGTTGAGTTTTATATTCATATGTTATGGTTGGTTAAATTTTTTATGTAATGGTATTCACATGTAGACGTGTTGCGTAGCCTAGAGGATGTATGTGGTTAGAGTAGGATACTTTACTCGTCTTGTTTTAATTTTTTTTAAAAAATTAGTTGTGCTTCCACAATATTACATCGTCCTCTAGGTTATGGGACGAGGTTTTACAGATCTACAAGGGTTTGAAAGAGGGTTTTAATTGTAAGATCCAGGGGGTAGATGATTTTTTAGAGCACTTTGGGTCAAAATAGACCACACCGTTACATCTAGAAGGCCTTAGAACCTAAGGAACGACTGCCAGTTTGTCAATTTTTGAAATTTTCATTTGGGGGCATCAAAAAAAAATTTCATCTAAAGAATCATTTCTATATGGCCCATATGGATCCATACCTAGTTGTATCATACGATCTACAAGCAAGGTATAACTCTGTCAAATCATCCTTCTCTATTGTGATCTTATGCTTCAACTGACATATTTCTGGTGTATGTTGGTACAAACTTCTATGGGTTTGACACCTATCAAATCGTCGTCGTTGTCATTTTGATGGATCATACTTGGTCAGTATGTGTTGGTCTTTTCATTTTGCATGGTGGTACAAACACATTTATTTATCGCTAGGTTTTTAATATTAAAAATTGTGTTTTAAATTTATTTGGCCAAAGTTGTTACCATTGGTCATAAGGGAAACCTCCCATCAAACCTTGCCTAGTGGAGGGGGCAGAATGCCTTGAGCGACATGGCCTATGACCCTCTACCCCCTAACCGATCCGCCCAATGACATCATCACCGCTGGTAGTGGTCCATATTTATTTTTTAAAAACCTTTTCTTATATAAGCGATCATATGAGAAACTACCAAATAGCCTCCCAAGGCTAAAATTTTGTTCCCCAGAGGCCCAAAGAGAGCATTTTTTTCAAACTTTCATAACTTGCAATCCAAGAGGTTGTTTTTCACCAATGAGATATTACTAAAAAGCTAGGTTCACCACTTTTGCAATGGTGTAGGTTATTTTCCATAATTTTTCTATTTTGTAGCATTTATTTCTATTTGAAGTCAAATTTTCATTTTTGGCTCCCAAGCTCATAACTTTCTACCATAATATTTTATTTTCATGATTCTTGTAATGTTGGAAAGGTATTGAAGAAATCTATCATAACATCCATGAAATTTTTCTATTTTTTCCTAGGTATATCATTATTTTAATTATTTCTTCGATAGGTGTTCTAGAGATTACTTGGATATTTTGATAGTTGGGAGGGTGAAATTTTGATCTTTGTAATTCATTACAGTATTAGAATTATGTTTTATATCATGTTGCTTCATTCATAATCTAGAGTTACTCCATATTGAGAGTGTTTCAATGTTCCTTGACATTGTAGGAGTTGATGGTGACTCCCCAACACCCCCAAGATCAGTTGTGACCAAAACCACTTCCACAAGAGAGAGAATGGCAAGAATGCTTGCTTCACAATGCAAGATTGATTGATTGCTTGATTGAAGCTTGAATTCAAATGTACATGAGATGCCTTGCTTATATGGGCAAGTTTGAGAGATAGGTATGAATATGATGTTGACAAATGTCATGATCTTATGACATGAGACAACCAACAACCTAATCACCTAGGAAATGATGCATCCTAGCTAGATAAGATAAGTTCTAGATAAGCCAACTAAGCCTTCTAGAAAGAATCTTTTACCTAAGTAAACTTAACCATGTGAATATGTCCCCTAATTTACCTAGTGAATGAATTAGCTAGGTACAAGACAATTATTCACACCAACCCCCCCTTAAGTGCAACTTAGGGAGAAGATTAGTATGCAAACTGCAAAGACTATGACTATGGGTCCCAGCTATCGGGCCATGTTAGGTACCCATTTACAATGCAAATGATGCAATCTCTCAAGTGGAGAAAAGGAGAAAACCCTATGGGACAAAACTCCTCTCCAAAAGAGAGAAAATAAAACAAAAGAAACAAGACAACATGATGTATGGAGGACTCAATGATACCCCCCAAGGACAACATGCATCATGTATATACAATAAATGACCCCCCCATAAGAAGGAAGTAGAGAGATAAGATATCCCCCCCATGATGAAGAAGCTCCAATGCTGATGAAGAATGCCTGAAAACAAAAGATGACCCAATGTCTACAAGCAACACATCGTCCCTTAGGAAGAAACAAGTCCATAAGCTGATGATGAAGCCACTCCATGTCCAATTGAAAGGAGGAAGCATGAATGCTCATGTATGCCTTTGAAAACTGATGAAGATCCTCCAAGCTTGAATGAGCCACAACAGAATCATGGTCGAACTGAACCAAGAAACATGACAAATCAAGTGATGGAGGAGACTCATGAATGTCAATCTCCAAAGACAAAGTAGATGGGATAACAGTTGTACTGAAACTATCATCAAAGAGGAGAGAAATCCCCTCAAGTGTGTCCTCCAAATCTGCAGTATGAGACTCTATGAACAAGTTAGAAATCCCTGTCAAATACTCATCCCACAAAGCAAGATCTGAAAAACTATGATCATCCTGCTGAATAGAAGCATCAATGGCTAAAGGAGCAGGAGGTGGAGGAGTAGGAAGCTCAACACTGGTTTCTAGAATACCAAGGTGTAGATGACCAAACTTCTCCTCACTAACATGGTTCACACTCAATGGAGTGTGTGATTCAGTCAAAGGAACATTATCATCTTCTGAAACAAAATGTGAAAAGGAATATACACAAGATGAGTGATCAACCATCCCGATAGCAACAATATCCCTAGTCTCCAAGTCCCTTATGTACACCCTATCTGGAGTGAACTCAACTGTTTTACCTTGACCCCCATGAGTAATTTGATAAATAGAAAGGAGATTAGTGGACAAGGAAGGAACACAAAGTACATCATTGAAGCTCCCTTCCCCCATATCAATAGAACCCTTCCCACTTACTTTCATATATGTATTATTACCCATCAATATATGAGGTGAATTACAAGGCTCAAAAGAAGAGAACATATCCATAGAAGATGCCATATGATGAGATGCCCCTGAATCAAGAAGCCATCTATGAGATGCAAGACTTGTAGAGGCCAAGAGTGCTTTTCCTTTCATCTTGTGTAGCCCAGAAGTAGATCCTGTGTCCTGTGACTGAGATGATGATGATGGAGCTGCCGATTGAGATGTTGAAGAAGAAGTACCAGACACTGATGAGGGCAGCTTAATGTTATTCTTTTGAAGAAGGTGTGTCAGTTCATCAATCTTCTTATTATAACATCTATGCTCATCATGTCCTAATCTTTTACAATATGCACATTTTGACTTCTTCTTTTTAGATGATTCCTCTTTAGAAGAGGGTGTGACTCAGGAGTGCTATGTGAAGGAGAATCTTTACCTTGCTCATTAGACTTGGGTGCCTTGTTCTGCTTCTTACCTATGCCACTTGAATCCTTTGTCTCCTTTGCAACAAGAGCATGAGATCTAGAAGACTTCAATGTGCCCATGTGTACCAACTTTGCTTGTTCCCTTGTGAGTTGAGCTGCAAATTCATCAAGAGAAGGCATTTTGTATGCAGTGCCAAGAGCATCCATTGTAGCATATAAAGTAGAAACAAACACTGAATAATCAGGACCAAGCTTAGCAAGAATAGAAAGTGTCAACTGTTCATCCTCTTTAGTAATCCCACAATTAGATAACTGTAATCTAAGAGAATTGAGCTTAGAGAAAAAGTCTTGGACATTGTCAAAATCTGAAGGATTAAGACCCATTAGTTCATTCTCCAACTTAAATTTCCTCATCTTATCTAGCTTACCAAAGAGACTCTCTAAAGTATTCCAAGCTTCATTAGGATGAGTGCAAGATGCAACATGATATCTAAGATCTGGAGAAATGGACAACTTCAAAGTACCAAGAGCTTCATCTCTTCTATCAAGCCATTTCCTTTTCTCTTTTGCTCCTGCAGGTTCTGGATCTTGACCAAATGTGATTCGTTGCAACTTAGATTTTAACAATAACAACTCCATTTGAGATTTCCACTCATGATATTTATATGGAGTTAGAAGTACAACTTTTGTCAAATCCATGATACAATGAGATATTACAAGAGGAGAACAACAAATTTCCCTCACAATACAAGATGTCAACCCCTTTATCCCAATAAGATTACACTTTTTTTGCAAATTTACAAGGAATCCCAAACTATTAAATCAGCTACAAACTAAAAATATGAAAATCTGGAAACAAATCTACAAAAAGTGCATGAGTAGATCTGAAGTACTCCTGAATACCTTCCAAATGTTGCAAATTTGGAGAAAATCAGAGATCGGAGCACAAAGATATGAGCTTCGGAAGCAGAAAACGATGATCGGGCTTCAACCTGGAAAAAGAGGCACAAAACTAAAAAATCTCTGCAAAATATTTGCACCACTAAAAAATACAGATTTCCACCTTTCCGACGATATCTTGTTTGAAATTTTTTTCCTCTGTATGCAAAAGTTATGAAAACATGAAAAAAAGGCCTATAAATAGGCACTTGGGGCAATTACAACGCTAAAAGGGTAAATAGGTGCAAAATTTTCGGCACTTGAGGGCTACAATTCGGTCACCAATGTGACCTCGGCTTTTGCAGAAGAAATAAACAAAACCCGACTAGGGCTTAATACAACCGTTGGCCTTATAATATATGCACCCACGTTTTTATTAAACACCGACCGATGAATAAAACATTCGTTGGCCTTTTGAAGATACAAAGAAAGTTTAATATATAACCAAATGCCAAATAAAAACGTGTAATCTGCTGGAGTAAATGTATCATGGATTTGATGCACAGTACCTAGAAATAAGGTCGATGGGACTGTTGTACCTCGCTTTGACAACTAACCTCCAACAACCAATGCAGATGGAGATCACCAAAATAGAGGTGAATGATTTGAATGTCAAAGACATCTACAGACAGATTTGCCGAGGATGGGTACGTATGCCGTCGATGAAGATCCTAGAGCTTGGCCGATGGCAATGAATGCCAGAAATTAGAGGACCCACCGATGTTACAGCCGATAGAATGGGTACAATGTGACTGGGTATGTACCCTTGCAGAGATCAATCCGTATGCCGACCAATGACAAATGCAAGCGCGGCAGGTGTAGACCAGTACGCTGAAGATTTGATGGATTTGGCAGTCATGTGACCGCAGTGACCGGTACAAATAGCAGATATACAGGCCAATAGGATGGAACGCTGGCCAATAAGGCTATATGCTGAATATGTCGACGCCTTTAAAATAAATTCACCTGCAGCTAGAATGAACTCGTACTTGGCTGACAAATAATTTAGCCCGAAACAAATAATATTTACCCGATTTAAATATTTTGCCCCAAAATATTGAACAAATCGCAGAAAAATTTTACTGAAAAATATTTTTTGCGAAATTATGAAAATTGTACCGCTTCGGACGCTGTTCGAGCAAAAAAAAATTTGCCTCAAAAAAAACTTTACCCAATATAGGCAAATTTACAGTTAAAATTTATCTGCGGAAGCTTCTGAACTCAACCGTGAGGTTCTTGAAACCCCAATCTGCACCCAACAAAATTCTTCAAGCCAAAATATCACCCTCAGATCTAGGAAGGAATCTGCAACACCTGGAGAGCTCTGATACCATGTAGAAGTTGATGGTGACTCCCCAACACCCCCAAGATCAGTTGCGACCAAAACCACTTCCACAAGAGAGAGAATGGCAAGAATGCTTGCTTCACAATGCAAGATTGATTGATTGCTTGATTGAAGCTTGAATTCAAATGTACATGAGATGCCTTGCTTATATGGGAAAGTTTGAGAGATAGGTATGAATATGATGTTGACAAATGTCATGATCTTATGACATGAGACAACCAACAACCTAATCACCTAGGAAATGATGCATCCTAGCTAGATAAGATAAGTTCTAGATAAGCCAACTAAGCCTTCTAGAAAGAATCTTTTACCTAAGTAAACTTAACCATGTGAATATGTCCCCTAATTTACCTAGTGAATGAATTAGCTAGGTACAAGACAATTATTCACACCAACAGACATCAGTTCTACTATTGCTTTATCATGATTCCAAGCATGAGTCCTTGAGTGACTATAATACAATTTCTAGAATTAGAATTATCTTTCCTTTTCTTGCCTTGATTAAGGATTCTAGTGTTCTCCACTAGTGTGCTTCCAACGTTTCTTTGCAGCAGGTTATTTCATTGAGGGGGGTTGAATGGTCTCTTCTTCGTCTCTCTTATGGGAGGATTTTTCCTCAAATGGGGTTATGATGCAAGAGCATCCTGGGTTGTGAGAGAAATCTTGCATCAACAAAAAAAAGAAGTATTTTAATTTTTAATTTCCCAAGGTTTGGTGATTTTTTAGTTGGAGAATAAATTACAATTTATTAGACAAAATAATGTAATAAATAACTAGCCTTATTAAATTGTTGCAAAATCTTGATGTGGGAGATAGTTTAGGAGTCAAATGTTGAAAAATAAAAAAATGCAAAGATAGGCATGGATTTTTGGGAGTTACAACTTGCCATAACTCATTTATTCTTTTTCTAAATGATAGAAAATTAAAAAATGGGTGCCCAAGTGGTGATGGTTGTGAAATTTCTAATTTTGACCCTATTCAAACGAAGTGGAGGAGTCAAGATAGAGTCCAAACTTAGCATTATTCCTTGGGAAGTGGATGAGCATGCAAACATTATTTTTATTATTTCATTTAATGTTCTTTGGAGGCTCTTTTGTAGGTTGGGGTCGTGACATCTTGGGAGTTACACTTTTGGGTGTGGAAAATGAATTAAAAGAAGCAACAAAAGGTGGAAAATCATTCATTTATGGAGACTGAAAGGTAGGAGAGAAGAAAGGAGGTCATAGAACCTTTCTTGGAGGCTATTGAAAGCCATGAATGTTACAGGTTTTAAGGTTTAAGAACAACAAATTAAGATTTATAGGTTTGGGGAGAGACAAGATTAGCTACAGGAAGAAGATTGTAGGTTGATCTTTGGGAGAAAAAAGCAAGGTTGAAGGAGAGGGCTGCATTGCAGGTTTTGATACTGCAAATAAACATATGTTGCAGGCCTAATATTAGGCTCATGTGTGTTTTGAATTGATGTAATAAGAATCCAACAAGATTGACATGTGTTTTGTAATCCATCATATTTTCTGTTTAATTGCTTGGGGTTTTTGGGTGTGTGTTTCAGATGGTTATTGAGAGGGAAAATTAGATTCAAATAATGTACTAAGAGGCCAATAGGGTTGGCACATTGTTATGTAAACTTGGTTCAGATTTCAATATCAAATTTCTGAGCTATTGTTGCACTGTTTATGCAAGTTTGTGTGAGGTTTTTAAGAAGTTATTTAAGTGAAATTTAAAGGGTGTTGTATCCCTTTAATCATATTTTTTCCTCTTATTTTTCATTGAGATAATTTTGTATTTCATCTCTTTTGGGGAGGATTTTGTCCCACTAGATTTTCTCCTTTCTTTGTTTGTGAGAGAATATATTGCATATGTATATGGTGTTAGAGTTATAAGTTATTATGCTTAATTAATTACATCACATTGATTAATTAATTAAGTCACTTATTCCTCTTTATTACTTAAGCTAAACTTAGGCACATTAATAATTAATTATTAATTATTAAGTGTGCACACTAGGGTTTCATTTAGGGTTTCCCTTTTAGGGTTTCTTGATCTCCTTCATAAGGATTGATCACTTTGTAATAATAGATTTTCTTAATGCATTTTTACAGAGAGGTTTACAGAGCATCTTTTTGGTTCTTCATATCTTTTGCATGTGACGAGGTATCCATCTTGCATGCAGGTGATCTTAGATTCTAACATGGTATCGAGAGCTCCACTGCGGTGACACTGTTCGTGGATATGAAGATATGGCCTTTCGTGAGTTTCAAGTGCAAGGGTTTCCATGCATCTTTTCAAGTAAGATCTGGGGGTATTTTTGGCCCACTCTTTGAGCGAAACGAGGGTCACGCATCGCTTCGAACGGCCAAAACCCTAAAAATGCCCTCGCTGCTTCTCAATTTTGGTGAAGTTATCCCGGGAGGCAAATTTTTGTTTCAAGGGCCGCGACACCTCTCGCGACGCATTCCAGGCACGCTTTTTGAAATTTAAAAACACGCCAATCCCTGCTTGCCTTGCAAGCTATCATATATCCACACCTCGACGCGCTACACGGGCAACAACATCCGCCATTCCATTCCCTCCACAACCCATCCAAGTCAGACGCCTCGTACTCTGCCCTTTCTTGAAGGTTTCGCTCATATTGGGGACCGATCCTCTCTCTCCATTTCATGCTTAGTGTGCTCTCCGGGTCCCAGGGAACCGTGCTTGATCCAGATTTCCTCACCACCGGGACCGGGGCCACCCAAATTTTTTTTTCACTTTGCGGTCCAATTGCGGGGACTACTCATCACAATTTTATGCTAGGTTTTGCGGACATGATGGACAAGTGATGATTATCTGGCACTACCGGCCCCTCTTTGCCCTCCTAACCCTAGTTTGCCCTAAAAGAGCAATTTTTTTCTTTTGGCCATAACTTGGGCATACGGTATCAAAATTGGGGAAACGAGATATCACCGGAAAGCTGGTTCTGAGCACATTCATTTGGTGCAGTTTATTTTTCAGTATTTTACTATTTTCCTACATTTATTTCTATTTGAAGTCAGATGTATGTTTTATGCTTCCGAGCTCATAACTTTTTGCTACGATCTCCATTTTTTGCCTCGTTTGAAGCGTCAGAAAGGTATTGAGGAGATCTAGGTTGCTGTCCATGCAATTTTTCTATATCTATCCTAGGTTTATCAGTTAGTCCAGATTTGGCCCGATGGGTTGTTTGGCGATTACTTGGATATTTTGGCAGTTGGGAGAGCGCATCTTGCATCTTTGCACTTCATTTTCAGTAATACACCATTCAATAATTGTTTGCTACTTCATAGATTCCAGAGTTGTTCCCGTTTGGAGTTTTTGAGTGTTCCGTGGCATCGGGTTTTCTGTTGCTTTATCATGATTCCTTGAGTCAATCAGTGACTCATCCGGTTTCAGTAGTATACAGAAGAATATTTCCTTGCTTGCCTATATCAAGTTTCAGTGTTACTCTACAGAGTTCTTCCAGTGCTTCTTTGCAGCATGTTATCTCATTGTAAGGGGGGTTTTGTCCCACTGGGTTTTTCCTTCTCTTACTCATTCTTGCATTTGTAAATGGGTACCTGATCAGGCCTAGTTGTCGGGACCCATCTTTGCTTTCATGCATCTTATTCTAGTGTTTTAGCTTCTTCCTAAGTTCATCTTAAGGGGGGGTGTTAGAGTTATAAGTTATTATGCTTAATTAATTACATCACATTGATTAATTAATTAAGTCACTTATTCCTCTTTATTACTTAAGCTAAACTTAGGCACATTAATAATTAATTATTAATTATTAAGTGTGCACACTAGGGTTTCCTTTTAGGGTTTCTTGATCTCCTTCATAAGGATTGATCACTTTGTAATAATTTTCTCTTAATGCATTTTTACTGAAAGGTTTATAGAGCATCTTTTTGGTTCTTCATATCTTTTGCATGTGACAGGTATCCATCTTGCATGCAGGTGATCTTGGATTCTAACATATGGGTACCTAACATGGCCTCCTAGTTGGGACCCATATTTGTGTCATTTGCATAATAATAATCCCTAAGTTGTACTTAAGGGGGGGTGTTGGTATAAATAGGTGTTTTACTTATCAAGGTCCTATTTACATGTTAAGTCCACTTAGGTCCTAGGAGGGAATCTTTCTATTTAATTATTATTTTTCACTTATCTTTTTGCATTTAATGATTATATCCTTAGTCATTTAATATTAATTGAGGTAGTTGTCTCATTGTATAGGATTAAGACACATGTCAAGATCTTGTCTAATCCTATCTCACAAATTGCCTTTAGAAGCAAAGAATCATATGTACATTGTCATATATTCAATCCAGTAATCTTGCATCCATAATCATAGCATGATATTTTTTCCATTTCTCTCTTGTGGAAGTTATTATTGTCTTGTAGGTGATCTTGGGGTGTTGAGGAGTTCACCATAAACTCCTAGAGTATGTTCCTTGATCTACCAAATAAAATCCTTCGTAAAAAATAGGATATAATTTATGATTCTTTGTAGGGAATGAATTTTTTTACCATGAAAAGTTCCATTTAATTCATAAAAAGCATGCCTACGATGATGAATGATAAAATTCAATATGAAAATATAAGGGGAAATCCTCATGAAGGTCTAAAGTGTACCTCAAGCACTTAAGCCACTTAAAAACATAAAAAGGTTCACACCCAAGCTTGAAAGAACAATTTTACATGGAATGGGGCAAGTTTCACCTTCATAACACAAAAGAACACTATTCTTGTTAATTTTTATAAGTAGACTCTTTGAGCTTCATTATAGTTGTTTGAGGATTAATACTTTTTTTCTTTCTTCTACCATCTAGAGTAGTTAGCATGATATACCTTATATTTTACTTCACTCTTCATTAAAGGAACTTCAAGATAAACGATTTGTCATGTAAGCTCTTCATTATGGGCGAGTCTAGGGAATTAAACACTACATCTCACAAGTTTATGAGGAAGGAACTATATTCAAGTCATTGATGGCCAATAAGTTTACAGATGACCAACAAGTTTTTGTGGCTTCTTTAGAGGATATTTCATGGTCAAAATAAAGAAGCATTATGAAGAGCCAACAATCAGATTAACAATTTTTAGCCCATACTAATTTTAGTTATGACTATGTTTAGTCATTGCTATTTTTTCAAAGATCTATTTCAAGATGATACTCTAGAAGAGATATATAGATATATCATATTTTTAGATGACCATATAAATATTTATTTATAAAGGTATATGTTCTTATTACAAATCTATTTGAATATTTTTGACTTGAGTTTATGCATTTGAAGATAATTTTGTATTTTAAGGGTTGTGTGCAAATAAACTATTCTTAGCATAAGAGGTATATATAACTTCAGTTCTTTTTAAGATACAGATTTGTAACACTTACAAATAAGTTCTATTGGAACTTATATTTTCCAACGATACTTCTATTTCTTGTTGATATTATTATTCAATCTTTTGTGTGATCTTGTATATGCATTGTTGAAGTAAATCAAATTAATTTTATTAAAAATTGTAGGCTTTATATTATAAATTTGACCAAAGTGGGGGTTTTATATTTGTAAATGATTTCATTTATTCAACTTTCTTAACCTTTTATCTAATCCAATTCTATATTTTATGTTGTAATCAATATTTTTAGTCTCTAGTATTTAGGGCGTGAGCATCTGTTTACCTATTGTAGGTGTATACTTTCAATAAAAGATATAAAACTATCCTATCTTGAGTGGAAGTGTTGATAAGCATTGTGATATTACTTGATAATTAAAAAGATAAATAATTTATTTAGTTTTTTTATATTGCATACTCAAAATCTAAAGATATAACTTATACATATTGTAAAACTATAGAGATCATTTACTTTTTGTGTGTGGTTGATACTGTTTGGATACTGTTTATGTTTCATGCATACTTTCAAGACTATGTTGGTGACTATTTAACCATGCTGTTTAGTTGGTTGACAGTTCTGCTTTTTGGACTTGGTTGTCTATGGCACTGCTACTATTGCTTATGATATGTGGACATATGTGTTTGATGTTATGCTTATGCAGTCATTTACTTACTGTTTAATGATGATGTTGTTTAGAATACAGTTATTGTTTGAGGTTCGGGTGAGAGGGATGGTGTTGCATCGCTCACCCATGAGCGCCCTGCTACACTGCAATTCTCTCTCATGGTGAGTTTGGAATTGAATAAATATGTTGTTTCAACACTTGGTTTTATGCAGGACTACAGGTACCGGGCACCGACTCCACCCGCACCGTCAGGTCTGAGCATGCCCAACATACCCAATGGATATGATGTGGTTTAGGGAGTTGACAAGAAAGTATCCCCATCTGTGTCTATCATCCCGTCATTGTTTGACAATGTTGTCCGTTAGTATCCCATTTTGTTATGGTATCATTTTGTTTCATGTTGTTCATTTTAAGTGTTAATTTTAATGGGTTAATTGTTTGATTTTGATGCATTATTGATATTGTTAATTAGTTAATTTAATTTAATGATGGTTATTATTATTATTGAAATTAATTTAATTAAGCATTAAATTTAATTATTAAAGTGATTTGTGAAAATGTCAAGGATTTAATTAAATATTAAATTAGTTTGTAAATTTTAAATGTTTGTAGAATTAAATGAATATTATTTTTAATTGTCAATATTTTTTTTAATTATAAATAGAATAATATTCTAATTGCAACATTGTTAAATTTTAAATTAGCGATTATATAATATTGTTTATTTAATTGTTATTATGAATTTATTAAAAAAAAAAGGATATTTTGTTAAATACTATATTTGAAACTGTAAATTTTAAAAAATATATATATAATTAAAAGAATTTTCGTGACCGATATGATTGATTTAATTAAAATAATGTGATATTTTGTCTATGGGATAAAATATTAAAACAAAGGTGAAATTAATCACCGCAATTATTAAATTTTAAAAAAACCATAGTGGAGTTAGATTTATAATTTTACTAAAATGAAGAGATTTACCAACAGGTGGTTAAATGGGGAGAAAGGGGAATTGCTGAGTGTTGAAAATCAATTTTGTGAATGTGTCATCTGTCCCTTGGTTTATCAAAAACTTTTTACTCTTGCTTAATTTAAATTTTTGGAAATTCAATGAAAACAGGATACGGGAATTTAAAACAATTTTTTTACTATGTTTGAACCCTGGTAAAAAAAAAAAGACAACTCTGGAATTTGGAATGAAAATTTTCAGCATCTAATTCATCGTTGTGTGTTGGACTCCAAGTGAGTTCTCCTTTGCATTTTGGCTTCAATGTTGGTGTTATGAGTCTTCTTCTCTTGGTAGTCTGACGATATTCAATTTGATTGTTTTCTTTCTCTACTTTATGAAAGTAAATAATATCCTTCTTCTCCCTGTGTGTGCCTACTGTGTGTTTTAGGTTCGACCCATATGCTTTAAAATATGGCTGGTTAGTATCTCAATGGGATTCGATGGATTTATGTGATGTCTGTTTCTTCAAATATATATAAATATATATAGCATGAGTAACATTAGTTATTGTATTTTGTATACATATGTGCAATATTTTCGATGCATTGAATGGTTGGAATTGGATGCGTGCATTTCCTTTATGTCTGTGTTCTAAAGTTTCAATTAGAAATGGGATCGATGCTCTATAAATGGTATTTGAACTGCTACGGTAGCGACTATAGGACAATGTTTCTCCTTGATGCCTCATCCGCTTAACACTTTGTTGGGTAAGGGAATTTTTTTGTTGCACTTGTATGTTCCACTACAAGCCTTAGTTGCAGCTGCATGCAATTTATATGCCAGTCTTGGTTAGCGCTAGCTCGGGGATGTTAGCATTTCATGACTTGAATTTGTATTGAAAACTCCTTGCGAATGGTTGTTGCCCCATGGATGATGTTGCAGCTCCTTTGGTAGGTTGTTTCTAAGGTTGTGAGTTGGTTGGAGTTGGCACGTTTGGGGTGCGCTCCTCCCCTTTCCCTCTCCATCGCTCCTTTCACTGCTATGCACAACCCATAAAGCTAGTCGTGCCTCTGGGCTTTTTGTAGGTTCCTCATTTTAATTGAAAATGTATGTATATGTGCCATTTAGTGAGTGCATCTGGATTTTTAAGTAGGCGCTATTTTTTTTCATATCTCCTTATGTTGTTTTGTTTCTTTTTAAATATATTTTTGTATTGTTCTTGTTCTAATCAGTTTTATTGTGCCTATACTCTATTCTTTATCCAATGCCTTCATAATTTCCAAAATTTCCATCTTGGTTTGTAAATCATTTAGCTCGCTGACATACTTTTATATACTTATGTTTACATACATAAGTATGCATTGTATGGTGTCATGGTTAGGAGCAATATGCGATTTAGGGCATTGAAAATTTATAAATGACTTCATTTTATAGTTGGAAGGTTGAATATCGATTGGAGTTGATTATAACCAACTTTTCTATAATCATTAATAGCTCTCTTTTCCTCGTCTTGATAAAGAATAATCGAGCATATGATATAGGAATTATGTAGTTAATGAGTTGATTAATATTAATTCAATGGAACAAATAGTGTAGTATTTATCATATGAGTGTATTTTGAATTTAAAGTACATCGTATATGTTCTAATGTTTATCTTATCTTGTGAAAATTTAACTAGGATTATATTATAATGTTAGTTAATAAGAGGAACAAGTAGTTGGACAATTATTGTCAAAATAAATATTCAGATTGTCTTAGGTGAAAGAAGCATGTAATTAATTTGTTTGGTTAACCGATGATTAGGGAATGGTAAATATTGACTGAGGATAGTTCATTTAATTCAAATAATTCCAATTAAAGGTAACTGATTTAGATTTCCCTCTCTCTATCTAATAGTTGGCGAATACTGATTATTCGTGGTAGGAAATTAAGTTATTATTGTGTTAACTGCATAGTGAGAATATTTGTCTCTATATTTTCTTTAATTGTTTTAAATAATTTTTCCCATAAGTGAAAAGTTAAGATGTAAAGGAAGCTTTAAATGTAGGTTTATGGATATTACTTTGTTTGGATTATTAAAAGTAGATTGAAATTTGTGATATATAGTTTCTTAAATCATTTTAAATGATTTTATAATGATGTTAAAATATATTGTAAATGGATTGATTAGAATATGCGTTCTTTAATTATTTTACATAATTTCATAATAAGCGTATAAATTAAATGTAAATTGATTGTTTTGAAAGTGCCTTGAAATTGATACTTGAATGTGTAATTTAAGAATGAGTTGTCATGTGTAAGTATACATTTTGATAGCTTCAAAGTCTTTTCAATTAAATGATTTTATTTTGGGGGGTGTGTGCAAGAAGTTGAGTCCACTTTTTGGCCAAAAAGTGGAAGTGTTTTCCCTGATTTTAAGTATTTGACACATTTGACCTTAAAACTTGAAGCACTTAGAGATGAAATCTTTAAAAAATTCACTAATCATAAAATGTAGTGCTCGGAGTCTAGTTTTCAAATATGTAATTTATTTCAATACCCAGATTGTACAAATTGATTTTTAATAGGCATTTCTAAAAACCACTGTTTAAAAGTCATTTTTTTTTACCATACCATGCACGTGTACGACATCCATATTTTGACTTAAATTATCGTATTTTTCTAAATCCTTTTGGGAAAATTTTTATGACTCACTGAAGCTTGCTCTTGATATTTTTTGTAATTTTTTATTGAATATTTTTTTTTTGTTAATTTTTATTAGGCAGTTGTCGTTTGAAAAATCGTCATGTACGACATGCATAAGATGACCTAAACTTATCATTTTTTTGATTTATTTTTTTCAAATTGAAAAGAATTGTCGAAGTTTGCTCTCCGTGCAATCCGTTTGTCAAAATGTTATGTTGATCAAAAGTTATTAAAATAGTAAAAAACTCTGATATTTAAAGTTTATGGACCAATTTTATTAGAAATTAATTGAAAAATAGAAAAAATAATTCAATTGCAAAATAAATTACATATTTAGAATCTGCATTGTTTGATCTAAAATGGATTTTAATTTTGTCAGAAAATTTTGCAAAAAAGGTCGTCAGCCATATGTTCAAAATCGGTATTTTTCTTTGACATTGTTAGGGCCTTCAACTTGCAGGTCAAACCAGGTTGAAGGCCTAGGTTCGGACTTCCAATGCTTTTCCTGAACCAAAAACCTTGGCAAAAACCCGTCCACGATGCAAAACAAAATTCAAAATTTAAAAAACGGATCCCGATTATAAAACGGGATCCCGTTTATGATCCCGTGCTATATTCGAGGATCCCTTCCATCGAACATCATTCGACCGTTGGCAGAGTACGGGATCCGTTTATAAGCGGATCACATTACCTAGCGACGACCATTAACCAGGTGAGCGGGATCCCGATTATAGGCGGGATCAGCCAAAGGCTTATATGCATCCCGTTTTATAGACGAGATCCCGTTTATTTTATTTAAAAACACTGTGCAAACTTACTGTCAAGTCTGCAACTTTGCAACTTCATATGTACGGCCGAGAGCACTAAAAATCAATTATTTTTCATAAGTTATTGTATTTACAGGTGGTCAATTTGATTTTTGGTTGATTTTATCAAAGGGAGCATCATCTACAACATTTTTGAAGTGAAATTTGCAATATGGATTGAATTTTTCAAAGGAAGTATGAAGAAAACAATTTTTAAATGGAATTGTGGTAGTTTTCTACTTGTTTTGAGGAACACAAGAGGAAGAATTTTGTCGTAATAGGTATTCAACTTCCAATTTGGATTGAATATTTTGAAGTATTTCACTATTAACATTTATTTGTGCTTGAGAATTTTATAATTATGGGAGATAAACTTCGTAATAAGAGAAGAAAGACATTGACTACTCATGAAGTTGAAGCAAATAGAGAAAAAGAGAGACAAAGACAAAGAGAAAGAAGAATGAGAATAAAATCAATGAACGATGCTGGAGCAACCAATTCAACAACTATTGAAGATGAAAACATTGAAGATACCATAGTTGTAGATGAAGCTAATTTGCAAGGAGTCAATTTGGAGAAGAATATGATTATACAAACAAGTCCTACTATGTCTTCAAATCCCTCTTTGAATGCTATGGAGAATGTTTCAATATGCACAAATCCAGGTACGTCTTCAAATCCACATGTTAGTGAAATGGTAAATTTGTATGTAGAAGTTTTACAAGATGCTGGACTTAATGATGTTGACATTGACTATATTTGGAGAGATGAAACTTTTATAGAATTTGTTGAAAACAAAAAAGAAAAATCTTTTGTTGCAAATGAAAATCAAAATGATCATTTTCTTGAAAATGAAAACAAAACCTATATTTTTGATGAAAATGAAAATGAAAATGAAAACCGTTTTGTTGATGAAAATGAAAATGAGAACCATTTTGTTAATGAAAATGAAGATGAAAATGAAAATGAAAACCGTTTTGTTGATGAAAATGAAAATGAAAATGAAAACTGTTTTGTTGATGAAAATGAAGATGAAAATGTAAATGAAAATGAAGTTAGAAGATGAAAATGAAGATGAAAATCTAGAATGTGATGTTAAATTTAATGAAAATACTTTTTAAATTGGAAGTGGTGTTTTCGATAATCTTCCTGGTCAAATTTCTTGGAGGCAAATAAGAACACATGCAAATAGAATATACACCAAATTCTTTTATCGTAAAAAAATTGCATTTCAATGTCAACTAATGATGCAATTGATGAGAATGCAAAAAATGAGGAAAGTAATGAAAAGGTTAGGCTTTTATGTTAAACCAAAAAGAAAAGATCAATCATTAAAACATGCTATGTCTACTGTTGCTAGTGTCATTCAATCTATTGGGAAAAATAGTTGATCTAAAGATAAAAATGTAGCAAGAAGAGCTATAACTACTGCTATAGTTAATAAAACAACTTTGAATAAAAAAATGGTAAGCAATATTAGTGAAATTTTAAAAATGCATCCTAAAGAAACATTACTAAGGCCCGTGAAAGAAAGTATAGAAAATGATCCTATCAATCAATGTTGGAGTTTAGTGAATGACCTAGAAGTCGATATAAAATTGAATGTTGAAATTAAATCTTTGATCGAAAAAATATTGGCATGATAATACTAGGGTTTCATATAATGCTAGAGATGTTTTAAAATTAAGGGTGGGGTCCAAAGTTCGCGATCCTCACTCAAAACACCTATTAGATACAACACAAACTAAATTTTATAGAAAATTTTGTAGCGATTCAATGTTACCTGGTAATATTAAAATAAGTCAAAGGTCTTTTGAAAATGTAAACCACAGTATGTAAAATTAATAAGCAACAAATATCTTGTTGTTGTAAAATACATGTTCAATTTTGTTATTTTTATGATGTTTTAGAACATCATCACGTTTTGTACATTCTAACATGATTATCACGAGTTGTGAGTATTGATATGCCACGAGCAATAAGAGAGTTTATTTTAGGTTTGTTTTTGTGAAAAATCTAATGATAAATTATTTTATTTAAGTTCTTGTATTTCTGGACAATGCATTACTTGTGGAAATCTTTCATTTTTAAGAATTTGTTTGCATGAAAGTGTTGATCATGATTTTGGACAATAATTAGTAGATGTCAAAAGATTTAGGAATGTTCACTATTCTTTGAAAGATGGAAAAATAGGAAAGCGTTGTGATTTAGTTACAGAAAAAGTTAGTGTGCATGCATTTATGAGTGAATTTAATAATAAAATTGTACCAAAATATGTTATGCACTCTAAACATGCTTGATGGCTTGATGGCCAATTTCGCGCATGTAGAAACACATTTCCAATTGGTACTATACTTTCAGTGGTTGATTTTGTGAAGAATTATACTCTCGCTCATGAAAGAAATTCAATCTCAATATTATAATTACGTACGAAGTAGCTATGTTTGTCCATATTGTTTATAGACATGGGGATAGTAGCACTAAGGATGATAGAAAAGTTTTCGGGGAGTATCATTTTTTATTTGGTGACAATCCGGTTACACTCATCGAGTTTGTTCAATATTGTTTTAGTATATTTTTATAGAAATTTAAGAGAAAGAGGAATCCATATGAAAAACACCTCATATGGTCAGATAATTGTACGAGGCAGTTCAAAAATGCTAGAATGTTCTATTGGTTAAGTAGGGTTCACAAGGAGCTTAATGTCCAACATATATGGGGATTTTTTGAAGCTGGGCATGGTAAGGAAGAACATGATGGGCGGTGTGTGTATCAAAAGAATTCTTGCTAGAGAACAATTAAAATTTGAGGTTCGATTAAAATTTAAAAATGCACATGAGATTGTGGATTGGTGTAATAGAAGATTATCTACACCTGGTTCGAGTGATTACTCTACAATTCATTGATTCTTTTGGTTGGTGGAAGAAGAAAACATTGTATCTAGAGTTGATTGTGATACAATTAGTGGATCTAGTAAATGGCATTCATTTAGGAGTGCGACAGCAAGCACATGAACTATTTGGACAAGGGAGCTTGCATGTTTTTGCCATTTTTGTATCTCAGGAAATTGGGAAGCTTGTGAAAATACAGAATGGGTTGAACAGTGGGAGCAAAGATCATTGACACCTGTAGAAGGACATAATTAATATGAAATAACTATTGAAGAAAATGATCAATTGTTTGCATCTGGAGATTATGATCGTGTTTCAGACCTTGTACAAGAAGGTAATTTTAATTTAATTTATTTCATTTTATTTTTCTTTATTAAGTTATTTTTTAATACTAAATTAGTTATATGGATATGCACAAGTTATT
>VDFB02383308.1:0-25919 GCA_007258455.2 Sequoia sempervirens | reverse complement strand
ATGTGCATATTTCTACCACTTAAGTTCCTTTATCGCTCGTCGCCAAAATCCAACCCATTGAATTCATTACCATGATGATGAACCTTGATCTCACCACATGTCCACATCTAACGATTCTAGTGTTATTCTGGAGGTTTCCATTCATAAATTTAGTGCTTGAGAAATATACTTCTGGAATGCAACTACAGTCATCCATCAAAAATTTGTCGAATGGTCTTGGTCAATAGTGTCGCGTGGTCACTAAAATTTGGAGCCTTAGAACAAAAGTTTGAAGTTTCAAATTTTTTGAAACTTCTAATCTACTGACTACAAAGATGACCAAGAAAGACTTGGAACTAAGTTCCTAAGGTAGTAAGGTTAGGAAAATGATCAAAACCTCAACTTTGGTGAATTAAGATAGGAGAGGTGACAAGCATGGTGCATTTATGGAGAAGGTTGGCAAAATGAGGTGTTATAATGACATTCACCTATCACCCTCGATGCTTCTTCAAGTTTGAGTGTAAGGATAATAGGATTGTACCCTTTCAGTGGTGGGTGATCGGTTGGAAGCTAGTGAAACAAAAAAGTAATGGATTCCAGTTTCACCATGACATCGCGGAGGAAGTTGGACCCCTTGTGGGTAAAGCATCTGTGCAGAGGCTGCAAGGTTTATTTATCTACAAGGAAGAGCAGGTGATGCAAGTAGTTCAAATAATGTTGGGGGATGGATTCAAAAAATTGACATAGATTCAGAATGAATATGGATATCTATTTGTTGGTCATAGCTTGGGGTTTATACTTAGGAGAACCAATGAACAAGGTGAGGAGAGTAATGAAAACTCTAGTGCATAAAGATTTTTTAGTGGGAATGGAAAGCATTATGTAATGGGCGATACTAGTAGTAGGGTTGGTAAAAATAGAAGGAATGGATGGTGGAGACCTAGAGCTTGTAGATTTAAATCACCTCTTTATCAGATGGCCAAAGGGTCACACTAAAGACTAGTGGCGGGAAGGAGCCGAGCATGGGTGGAAAGAACTTAAAATTTGTGCTGAGCTAATGGCATTAGATGAAACAATAGAAAATCTAAAAGAAGTTTCTAGAGAGGAGATGTGCAAAAACAAGGGACTACATTCGCAGAAGAAGCCAAAACCGTTAAAGAGATATTGTCGTTGGAGATGGGAAAGTCTTCGAAGAAGAATGAGTAATAATGGTTAACATAAAAAGTAGTTTTCTATTTGTGTTTGGCCTCTGCATCTGATTTTTGGGGTTAAGCCTAGATTGGCTGTGAAATTATAATCTTTCTACGGCTTGGGTATAGGATGTTACTCTTTTAGGTAGTACAAAGGTGTAGCTATTTAGGGAAGTTCTAATACTCTAGTTTTTGAGCTAGTTATTTAGGTTTTTTGGTAGTTTTTGGATGTTGCAAAGTTTCTAGAATTTGTATCTTTTACTTTATAATTAATAAAATAAACAAGTATCACCGATCAACTTTTTTGGTAGTTTTTGGATGTTACGAACTTTATAGAATCTGTATCTTTTTCTTTATAATTAATAAAATAAAAAAATATCACTAATAAAAAAAGAAACATTCTTAAATTTTTAAGCCTTGGTCCTACGTTCTTCCTAGGCAGACCCTCTTTTAAAAAAAACTTTATGCACATGCATATTTCTACCGCTTAAGTTCTTCTATTGCTCATCACCAAAATCCAACTTGTCAGGTTCATTACATGATGATGACCCTTGATCTTGCCACACATCTGCATCTAACGGCTCTACTATTATTCCAAAGGTTTCAATTTGCAAACCTAGTGCTTGAGAGATATACTTTTGGAATGCAACTAAAGTCATCCATCAAAAATTCATTGAATGGTCATGGTTAGATTGATGTGCCACATCCTTTGTGTAAAACTTTCTTAAGTTTTTAAGCCTTGGTCCTACGTTCTTTCTAGGTGGTCCCTCTTTTAAAACAAATTTAATGCATGTGCATATTTCTGCCACTTAAGTTCTTCTATCACTCATCACCAAAATCCAACCTGTCAAATTAATTACCATGATGATGACCCTTGATCTCACCACATGTCCACATCTAATAGTTCTAGTGTTATTTTAGAGGTTTCCATTCGTAATCTAGTGCTTGAGAGATATACTTCCAGAATGCAAGTACAACCATCCATTGAAAATTCATCGAATGGTAGTGGATTCGCCACTAAATTCAATTGGCCAATGAATTTTTTTATTAGTTTGATATTATGTTTAATTCGCCAATGAATTTTATATTTTAGTTTGAAAAAAAAAAATGGCCAACAAAATTATTTTTTCTGGTTTGAAAACAGGTTTAATTCCCCGATGGAAATATTTTATTGGTTTGAAAATAGATTTTAATCACCAATGAAAATATTTTAGTGGTTTTAAAAAAATTGGATTTTGCAAGGATTTTCCACAAACTTCTAGTGATTACAAAATATTTGCCAATGGGGATTTTTTTTCATGAAAAATGAAAAAAATTGCCTCTAAAATTAATATTTTTTTCTCGAAGTATGAAAGATTCACCAGGATTTTATAGCTTCTCTGAGGGGGGGGTTTCTTAAATTTTTCCCTGCCCACCACGCTTGTAGAGAGTCCAAAAATGTGCTCTTTGGCTGAAAAGTAACAACTACACGTGGGGGTTCTATACTGTACAAGAAAAATCATGAAGGGATCTACCTCAGATGCCTTGGGAAAGGGGAAGCAGCCCAAGTATTAGCTGAATTTCATGATAAATTTGGCACTAGTCATGGATCTTTCCCTTCCACTACTCATCAAATGTTGCAGGTTGGGTACTATTAGTTGATGGTATTCAAGGATGCACACAATCATGTTCGAACCTGCCACATGTGCTAGATGGCTACAACCAGAGAACAAAATGTTGTTGTCCCATTGCAACTTGTCTTAGAGGTAAGACCGTTCACGTAGTGGGGTCTAGAATTCATTGGTTTGGTAATCCCACCATCATTTTTGGGTCACAAGTACATCCTAACCACCTCTGATTATTGTACTAGGTGGAGAGAAGAAATTGCATGTAGGCAATGTACAACTGAGGTATTCATTAATTTTCTTAAAAGTTTTATTCTAAATCACTTTGGCTTCCCTTATGCCCTTGTTTGTGATAATGACCCCTCCTTTTCCTCACTCAAATTTGCTAGTTAGGCCTTTAATTATGGTATCTCCCTTAAGTTTTCATCCAATTAATACCCCCAAGGCAATGGCCTAGTTGAATCTATGAACAAGAACTTGATCACTGTAATTAAGAAGTTTCTCGATAGGAACCCCAAATATTAGCAAACCCAATTGTGTTTTTACCTTTGGGAAGATCGTACATGCTGCAAGGCCTCCCTAGGTGATTCCTCATTCCATCTTGTGTATGGCTTGGAACCTGTATTTCCCATGCACTTAAACATCCCCACCCTCCAATTTATCAACACCTTTTATGAATAAGGGGATCATCAAGAATCTCGTTTAGTTGAACTACTCCACTTAGAAGAAGTCCATGACTGAGCTATTAAAAATTTCACCAAACATCAGAGTGTGGTTAAGAGATGGTTTGACCAATGAGCCAAAGTTAAGGCCTTTAGAATTGCTGATTTGGTTCTATGTTGGGACAAGGCCCATGAAAAAAAAGGGGGACATGACAAATTTGACAAGCTCTGGCTTGGCCCCTTTCAAATCTCTAAAATTCTAGAAGATAATGCTTTTCGCCTAAAGACACTAATTGGTGAAGATGTCCCATTTCCTATCAACAAGAAGCACCTCAAGTATTATTCCCTTGCCTGAGCTCTACTAAGCTAGCCTTTGTAAATACTTGTATATAGGTTAGTTTAGGTTTCCTTGGTTTTTCTATCTCATTTTGTTTTTGTTTCACTCATTTTCTCAACTGTCTCAAGTCTTGATGAGAGTGTTCTCTTGTTCCTAACGTGGTGGTCATGCTCGGTTTGATGAATGGCTCACTTTGTTGCTTGCTCTTTGTGTTCTCTAGATAAATTTTCACTCCCAACTATTGATCTTTGATTGCTTCTATGGGGTGTTTTCCTTATGTGAACTCATATTTGACCTAGAGCATGACCCTTGGTTGAATCCTTTCACACTCATCTCAGATCATGCACAAAAAACACACTAAATTATTTTTGAAGAGCTATACAATGGTTGTTATGAGGTCCTAGCAATTGAAAAATATTATGTCTGCTCTAGTGACCACTATGATTACAAACCCACAATAAGCTTTGATGCTTACACAATTGAGCAAAATAAGTACTCAAAAGAAAATATTTGAAAAGAAAAGAAATAAAGAAAGTGAAAAAATGAGGCAACTATGTGGGTCTGTGAACAACTCTATTGGGGCTATGTATACCTAGCTAGCAATAGAGTAATGTTCATGGGGTCATAGTGACAACTTTATCAGGGCTATGGATACCTGACTAGTAGCAAGGCAATGTCCAAGTTACTTTTGGGGTTAGAAAATTTGTGTAGCCTACTTTACCTGATCAATGGTTGCTTGTTATAGTTTCTGAAGGAAGGGAATGAATTCACCACACACACACACTTATGAGATGTTTATGTGATCTAATTCAATAAAGATCTCTATTCTCCTTCGAGTTCCTTATTTAACTTATGGAAACTAGCTCCTAGTTTTCAAAACTAGAGATTCTAAGTTTCAAATGAGTCTTTATCCTTAGAAAACTTCAGATCATTCTCCTAGTAGAGTCACCATTTGTTGTGCCTATAGCACACACGCCCCATTCAAAATGGGGACCCTCTCTTTTTCACTTTTGTTGGGCCACTTTTGTCGTTGCCTCATTTTGTGTGCCCCTTATTTTGAGCCCTAAGTGGTTAATAAGTCCTAAGGATACCATATTGAGTTGACCAAGCTTCACCACCCTTGAAATTTTCAAGTCTTATGCCTTCGTGGAGTTCCTCTAGCAGTTTTCCCTTAGATCCTCAAAACTACCATCTTTGGCCCATTGCGAGTTCGCCCCTGTAGGCCGCCCTTGGTGAATTTTCACTTATCTCTCACTATCCCCATGGTGGCCAAGTTAGCACATCCACTCACACTACAGGGTCCATGTCCTTTGTTGTCATTCCTTTCATCGAATGACAAATGAAACAAATCTAGTTGTCACCTACCCTACGGGCTCAGCTATTCCTGCTGACAGCCATTTCAAAATTCATGTTCACGAACCCGACCAATTATCATACTAAATTTAATGTGGGAATTTAATGACTGAAATCCTATAAATAGCAAGGTTTCACATGTCATTTTTACTGACATTCTTGTTGAACCTATCAGATCTCCTCTTGCTTTTGTCACCTTCGCACGCACGTTGCCTTGAGGATGAATTCAAATCCTTCTTCATTTCCTTCCATTAGATATTCCAGGTAGGTTTTATGCCACCATGCATGTCATGTGTTTTTTGTTAAGATTCACAAAGTTATTAAAATATTGAAGAAAAAAACCTTGGAAACAGATAGAAAACTAAATTCTACACAAAACCCACATTTTAGAATTTGAAAACCTCTCAAAAATTGGCCCTTCAAAGCCATGTAGAACTTAACACCTTGGTCATCATTCTTGAACAGGGCCATTGAGACATTGTGGCCTGTAATTCATCTACCACTATTACCTTGGAACTCCAAACTATTAACTTCAAGCCACAGTTGTCATCCATGGTGGGCCTACGCATGTGGTAGATGCCATTTCCTAGCTATCACTATTGAATCAAATGAAAAAACCTAAGTTAAGAAAGAATCATCATGGCACCTATAGATCTACAAGGGTGGGTTTTTGTTGTTACTTTGATGCCATTCCCTTCACCATCCGAAATAGTGAAACTCTTGCTTTGTCCTGAGTCATGGGTCATGTGTCTCTTATCGTCTTCCTACATGCCCAAGCACCTAAGTTTGAACGCTTTGAGGGATGGCCTTTGCGGATTTCCATCTACAGGTTGCATCTTCTCCTTCACTATTATGAACGGTTGCAATGTCCCATCTACCTACCTGGAAGACTCTACATCATCCACATCCATTTGGGTTCCAAGAATGAAAATAACCAAGTATACTATTTGCAATCCCTCTATTTCAGATCACCATCGCCATGAGTCTGTCGTTCAAAATAGCCAATGATCTTCATCCGTCCACTTTGCGAGCCCCAATGCTAAATTTTCCTCGAGCCTTTATCAAAGATTACTAGGTTATGGGTTGGAAATTTATTGCGAGTGGCCAACAATGGGCCACCATGCCCTTTTTTCCATTTCAAACAGCTGAGTCTAGCTTGCCACCTGCTATGAAATACTGGATTCCTTTGTCAGCATCCAACCAACTATGAACAAACAACTCCTATTAATGCCTTTTGTGGGATTGATGGTGCAAACCATTGCCTACGAGTTGTCATCCCATCTCCATCATTTTGAACAACTGTCTTCCTACGCCCTCCCATTGTCCTTCACTTGCATCCCTCTGAGTAGCTTGAAATTTTAAAGCTAGCTAACACTACCCCTCTTGCTTGCAGGTTTCCCCATTTTTAGTGTTATTTCTAACAACAAAGATCCTAATGACTGAGACACCACATACTCCCGTGACCTCTAGACCTGCATGCCAAATAATTGAGCTAGCATTTCCAAGACCTCAAGAATGATCAAACCCTACATGTCTAAATGACCTAACACCTTGGTAGGTACCATAATGATGTGAAATGCTGATATAGGTAGCCACATGTGGACCATCATACCCTCTTCGTCGTCTACTTTCTGCCTCCTCCAAAATGACTGCAAGCCTAGGGAAACTTGCATCCCTGGGTCCATATTGTTGAATCTTTCCTAAACGAAAGGGAAAAAAATGATTTCTAATGGATGTTATGATCTTTGAAAGATGAGCTACTTGGTTTGACATTGGTTTTGCAAGATTTTTCTAATGCTTTCTTCATTTTATACATGAATATGCTTACTATTCCTTTGCTTGTAGGATTTATGGAATCATCTGCAGGACCATCGAGGGCATCCGCAAAGAAGGAGAAAGGGAATAAATCTACCAATGTACTCAAGGGAAAATAGGACAAAGATAAAATGAAATACAAATTCTAGAGAGTAGAGGTCACCTCCAAGGTTAGTACTGAGTGGGATACTATTACAGATACCAACCTTGGACAAATTGATATAAACGAGTTCAAACAAAGGGTTGGTGCCAACCCCACTACACAAAATGTAAAGAATATTAGGAAAAGTGGCTTGGGCAAGGCAATCAGTTTCTTTCCATCTCTCGTATCCCCTAAATTGTTAATGGCTTGAAGAGAAGCCTATCAAGAGAAAACCAAAAGAATTGTTGGCTAAGATGGCAAAGTATCTACCGACCTATCCACCAGGGCCATAGGGAAAACCTTCCACATTCCCACCTTTGATCCAATGGAGGAAACAATGAAAGAATATGTAGAAAGCACATGGAAGGTTGACCCTCTAAGATGTAAGAAGTTGATTAATAAATGTTGGTTGAAAGAGAAGAGGGGCACCACAAACAATGTGCCTCAAGAATTTTTTAGAAGTGATTTCTACGAAGACTACTATGACTTGGTGACCTTGCTAAGTAGATTCATGGGCATCTTGACTATAGCCTACTTCTAGGATTGGATGTTATACTTCATAGAGGAGATCATTCAGGGAAAAGAAAAGTTTCACAAGGCTGCGATGATTAGTAACAACTTACATTGGTAATTCCTAGTGGTCAAGAAGACCTCCTAGTTTTACAATTCCTCTTATTTGGTCTATCTTTTGGTCGATCCCTTTCCATACAAAGGTCTATTTGTTGCATAGAGCACAAATTTGGGAAGAGAGCTAAAGGTATTTGATAGGCATCCGTAGTTAGAATACTGAAATTTCAAGAAAGATTATTGCAGGGTGAATGATGCCTCTATTGGGAACATTATCGAACTCCTTCTATGGGACTTTGAGAGGAGAGTTACACATACTTCCAGTGTATTTATTCATAGGTTTGGGTTTCTATTCATAAAATTCCCCAAATTCACTTATATCTAGATAGAAGGCTTCTCCAAGAGGCCATACAAGCTGCCCCAATATCCAAATGACTGGTTGATTTTGCTAGAAGTCTCTAGGCAGCTACAACATGCACATACTCTCTTAAGTGATAAGCACATGCTAGGAATTCCTTACCCTCTCACTTTCATCCGAGGAATGTATTCTCTTCCTGCACCCCAACTTGTAGAGTATTCCAAAAAGGAAATTATTGAGTACAACTTGGTTCTTCATACTTCTCAGCCAAGGATGGATCCATATGGAAAATTCAAGAAGATGGAAAGGAGAGAATACACCCATTTACACAACATTCAAGATTTTTTGGGCCAACTATCAGATGAAAAGGAGGTATGCATGAGACACTATATGCATATGATTGCATACTTCATCAAGATGGTCAAACTATTCCCAGTACTAGATCAAATCATAGAAGATGAAAACACTATCATAGATCCAAGGTTTGACACCATTGCTAACTTTCCATTTCCCCTCATTGATTGGAATGAAGAAGAGTTAATTGACCTCAATATCCTAAAAAATCCAATAGAGAACATGACAAGGCAGTGGATAGATGCACATATCACTTAGCTGAAGATCCAAGGAGCCACTCTAACGTATGTCAAGCTCAAAGATGAGCTTGAGAGTGAAACAAATAGTGAACTATTGCTGCCCCAACTAAGGAAGCTCCAAAATCTCCTCCTACCACCAGGTTAAGAAAAAGAAAAGATGTAGTAGAAGATCATCCAAAGCATAAAGTATATTCATGGAAGGCTACCAAGGGTGAGACCTCAAAGAAAGAAAACAAGTCGAGCAAATTCTTTGAGATTCCCACCATCCAATAGGATCCACTGGATGATGGAGAGGAAGAAGAGGCTAAGCAACTTAAGTCTCCACCTACCACCTCTACTCTTGCTACCACCGTCACCACCACTACCATTACTCCCCCCCCAAAAAAACTCAAGAATTAATTGCTTCCTCTAAGATTGCAGTGGACATCTCAGTTCACCTTGCCTCCACCTCGCTGACTGCACCCATTATGGTAAGAGATTCTTCCCTTACAAAAAACCCCCCACTCTCATCCTCTTCATGTTGCCATCATCTACAATTCCTATAGCCTCTACAATGATAATTCCTACCCTCACTCTCCCAGAGGCCTTTTACTAACACATGCAGAACATACCCATGGAGCTCTCTGGAGTACTAATCAACCCTATAGTATAGGCTACTTTGGCTCAGGTTGTTGTTGGTCTCCCTATCCATCCTTTGATATAACCACCCAAAATTGAGGGGAAAATACAAATCTCTGAGGAGCTGGAAACACAAGAGAGGGAGGTAGACAAGGAAATGGATGAGGAATATGAGGATGACTACCATGAGCATCTGGAGCACCAAAACCATGTCATTGATGAGGTGGTCTATGAAGAAGAAATATCATAGTCCTCATAAGAAGATGTCAAAGGCCCTGGTTCCAAATACATAGTAGAGACTTCTAATCAAGAACTCAAGGAAGAGTTGGCCCATCAATTCAAAAAGATTGGAGAGGAAGTTGAGAGGAAATATTTTAAGGAAAAGAAGGAAATAGATGAAGATATGGAGGTAACCACAAATCCTCTAACCAAGGAACAAGATGAGGGCCTCACTCAAAAAGAAGAAATGTCTCCCATAAGGGAAAAGGAGAAGAAAGAAGAAGGTACGCCTAAAGAAGAGGTTGAAACAAGAAGAAGCCCTAAATCAGAATGTCATACATAGCTCAAGCAAGAAGAAGAAGAAAAGGCATCTGAAGGGGAAGATAGTTGCAAAGAAAACATAACTACTACTAGGTCACAAGAAGGAAAAATGGTATTCATCTGCGACTCAGATGAAGAAGAAGAAGAGAAAATAGAATAGGAGGTTTTGGGCCATGAAGAAAGGGAAATATAGCATACTCAAAGAGAGGAAGGTGATCATGAATCACCAAAGGAGGGATCTCAGATGCTCAAGTGGCTAGAAAAGAAACTACAAAAGAGTGCTCCCACCCTCATGGATCCTAAAGAGAGGCTAGAGGCTATCCTAGCATGAGCTCAGATAGGAACATAGAAGGAGAAGAAACCAAGGGTCTTATCCCATGTCATGATGGATGCATCAGGGTCAAGGACATTGCAAATTGCTACTCCAGTAATGGACAAGGGAGAGGGAGTTAGCTATAACATTTCCACTATTGACCTAGGTACAACTACCAGAGAGAAAAATATTGATCACCTCCATGGGTCGATCGCCACTATCATGCACTAGATGAACAAGGACCAATCCTCCAAGGAGGAATTAAATGCACAATTGGTGGATCTTACTGCTTACATTCAACATTCATCCTGTGCTAAAGAACTACCAATAATGTTATCGACCTTGCCATTGCTACTATCCAAGGATCACATAAGCAAGATGGAGAGAAGAAAGAACTAGACCAAAGCCAGTAAAGACTGGTTTGAGTGGGTATTCCCCAATGGAGATATGGGAATTGGTCATGTTGTCTAGACAACAAACAAGTTTCAAGAAGTGCAAATGTAGCTTGAAGGAATAGAGAAATTTTGTACTGACTTCCCAGATTTATAGAATTACATACCCTAAACTCGATGCTATCTTCAAGATGTCTGAGAAAACTTGGGGAAAGGAGCTATGTTTGGAAAAGGATGACCATTAGCTAGTTAGGACATGGAAAATGGGCATAGACTACTGAAGATAAGTCTTGGAGCAGGTGCTCCATGAAGTAGAGCTCAACCTAGAGTGGGTCATGGAACATTAGACATATTATGAGGAATATTTAAAGCTCATGATAGACTATGACATGTCGACCATCAAGCTAGACCCTAAGAAGATAAGGTTGTATTTCCATAAGAAGATGGAGAACAGAGCTACAAACTCATTAACCCTAGCTTTTATGGATTTCTCCACTTGATCCTTCGTCCAATCAAAACAAGTGATCAAGAATACACTAAAGTACATGAAGAATTGGGAGTTGATCACTAGAAAATCCCAAAAGTTGAGCTTCCAAGTGCTTCAATTAGATATAATGGAGTGGAATAAAATTTAGGCATTGATAGGTAGGTTCATGGGGTATGCCATTGTGAAGAAATATGAAGGAAAGCATGTTATTGATGATGAGTTCCTCATAGTGTAGATATAGCAAAAAGGAAATCAACTAGAAGACAAAATTGCTACAGTGTCAAGCACTAGAGGAAAAAATATGGATAAGACAAGAAATGTAATTTCAAATTGTAAAAAATTGGGGTAGGTGAAACCCTAATTTGTAGTGAATCTTGGCCACACAATGAGATTAAATCTTGTCCATTCATTTTTCTTTTTGAAAACTATAAATAGGGGGTCTACTCTCATTTTCAAAGAGAGAGTTGAGCTGTTGTAAAGACATGCTACTAAAATTCTAATAGAAATTCATTTCTTTTGGTGAATTCTTGAGTTTCCTTCATGATTCATGATTCATCTCCTCATAGTTGATAGATTTGAGTAGATTTAGTTTGTTGTTCTATGTACTTTGTATGCTTTTAGTAGTTTAGTAGGTGTTGTTCATTGATGTTGAAGAATTCTATTGTTTTGATGCCCTTCCTTTTTCATGCTTTTGTTATTTGTTGATGATAAATAGAAGTGTAAAGCTAGTCTAAACATAAATTGATTGTTGCACTCAAATTTAATCTTTTATTCATACTTTATGGTGAATGAACAATTGAAAATTTGTAGACCTTAGAAGATAGCACTAGTTTCATGATACTATTAGTTGAGTTGGTTAAGTGGAACTTACTTTCAAGAAGGTTGTCCATTGTAGCGTTCTCCATTATCACTTTCACTAGTAGTTTTAGGTCTAGGAACTCCCTTCTTTTCCTTCCCTTTTGAATTTTCTTTGAATAGTAATTTAGGCAAAGTTCAAGCATCATTGTAAAGCCAAATCTAATGATAAAAGTGGAATTTTAGGCTGTTGTCCTAAACTTGCAACAATAGAACATCATTTCAAAATTCTATAAACTCCATTTAAACAGCCAATTCCCTCCCAACTTAACATATGTGAGGATTCCTTGTGATTACCAGCAAATCACATGAAACAACTAAGATATTCCAAGCACTGTCATGACCTAACACCTGAAACCTTGGGATAGTTTTCTGCAATTTACTTATGGGAAATTGTCTTTCAAGAGAGGTGATGCACTTATGCATTACCTATTTTGAGAATTTATAAAACACCCATCAGCATTAATTATGTGCACATGAAGGTGCATCAGTCCAATTAATTCATAGATTCTTCATTTATCTAGACTGATAAATGGGTCTACTCTATAGGGGGGTAGAAAAGGTTTTCATTGTTGTAGTATGAGTGCACTCCTAAGGGGGAGTGATTAGAGTTGGTTATCTTTCCTATTGATGTCAAAGGGGGAGAGAAAGTCATATGAAAAAAATTTGTAGAGGAAGAGAAGGTGTTCTCCTAGGATATTGTGAATGATGTTGTCTTTGATGTTTTTTCACATCACGTGTTGTCATCAATGACAAAGGGGGAGATTGTTGCAAGTATGAGCTAGTTTGGTGGTGTTGTCGTTAATGTTGTCATTGATGTCAACATAATTTAGTATGTTGAGATGTTGTGAGTATATGGAGCTACCTTTAAGGTGTTGTAGTTTTCGTGGTTTGAGTTTCCAAGTTCTTTTGAAAAAATTAATAAAAAAGAGAATTTAGAGTGATGAATGTGTTCAAAATGTGCTACAGTATGTGCTTTTCATTTCCCCTATGTTGATCCTATGCTTGTATGGATCTGAAGTTTTGATAATGATGGTTTGGTAGTGATATATTCTAAGTTTTAACTTATGGTTTGTTGGTATGTGGAAGTTACGTTCATCAGTATGTGAACTATTCTAGTAGAGTTGGTTTTTTGTGGACTAGGAGAAATGTTTCTACTCCATAGTCCTATGTTTTTTTGTCTTAGATATTGTGGATCTAGGATATGTCTTGTGAAGGTGTTCTCTAGGTTTTTGCAAAGAAGTTTGAGGTTTGGTGGTTTGGAAGTCATGTTTCAGTGTTGGTGTGTGTGTTTGCACAATCCAGATGGACTAATGGAAGAAGTTTAGTGTTCAAAGATTGTTTCACTTGATGTGGATGTATCTAATGTAATTTGAGATGTGTTCTCATGCATAATGAATCCTATTTGGCATCTGCATGTCATTTTCTTGTTGGGAAGTGTGTACATCAATGTTCATTTTTGCTTTCATTAGGTTTGGTTGATCTAGTTTTTACACTTCATTTGAAGAATTAAAATTAAGGAAGCATGTGGTTGATTTGAGACATTATCTTTTGGTCTTGGATAAATGTTTTATTGGTCCACTCTCATTCCTTTCCACCACGGGAATGTTGAGTTTTTGACCTAATTTGAATTTATGAAATGAGGTCTTTGTGGCCGACCTTGGAGAAAGGTTCTAAGGTTGAAGATGGTATAAATGCAAGTCAAATTGTGAAGAATTGAATGACAATGTGATGCAAAGTGACAAATTAAGCCACAAATCATAAGAGCAGAAGTGTGTGAAAGTGTGTTGAGGCAACAATTCTTCATTGTGTTGGATTCCTGAAGGAAGTGAGTTAAAGGTTTATATAATCCTTTATTCAAGGTTGTAGATGTGTGTTGGTTGTTGTGGTGGATCTTTGTCCTCTTTTGTATCTATAGATAGTGAGTCCTTTTTGTAGGAAATGAGCCTTTGTATTTGGACAGTGAGTCATCTTCTAGGTAGTGAGCCCTTGGCAGTGAGCCTCTATATTCAGTTTTATAATATCTTTATATTGTGAGTTAACCCTCACTATGGTTTTTACCTCATTGGGTTTTCTACATAAAAATCTAGTGTTCATTGTGTTGATTTACTTTATGTTATTTGTGTTTCATGCTCTTAATTAATAACAGAATAGTGTGGTTGTGGAATTGATAAGTGTTAAAGGTTTAAGTTGGAATTTTTTGACATCTGATTCACCCCCCCTCTCAGTTGTCCTGTGCCTGTTTAATAGAGACATTGTATCTTAGAATTCAAATATTGAAATAAAAATTGAAGATAGCTAGAGAAGGTAAAGAAAAAGCTAAAGAGGAAGCTAGGAAGTTTGTAATAGATATTATTAATGATATTTTGGGCCATAGGATGCCATGTATACTTCATAAATTGGATAATGTATGTAATGTTTACAAGAAAATTCATGATGTATATAAGAAGCATTCTTAGGTTCAATAATATTTCCAAAATACATGGAGTAGACGGGGCACAAGGACAAAGGCTTTAAAATAAATGATGACAACTATGGAGAGTGACCTAGAAGCCCCAACAAATTTTCCACTATAGATAAAAGAAATTTCATTTCTTGGAGAAATTTCTGCCTTCTAGGGTAAGCTTGACATGCAACTTAAAATAATAAGATTTAAAAAATTAAGGATATGGAGAAGAATAGTATGCCTTAGATTCCCAATGAGGCATGAGATTTAAATGGATTCACTAAATGGAAAGATGAGTTTGGGACAATTGTCCAATCATTGCCAACCTTTATTTACAAATATGGAAAAGTAGAGTACTCTCAAATGAATAATTTCCTGGATGAATTATTTAAAATGGAGATAAATTTAGATGTCTTCATAAAGGCATCTAGAACCATTATGGATGCAAAATCTAATGCACATAATACTAAGGTGCATAAATTATTTGAGGTTCAATGGTCAAGCGAGAAGGAGTATAATGTATGGCTTGAAAATTTTATAGATTAAGCCTATGTTATAACAATGTTTAAAAGTTTTCTCCTCAGTTGAAAATTTGTTGATGCAGGTTGTTGATGTCAAGGGTGTGTTTTTTCTCTTTCTCTTTTCATGATTTATATCTTGAATTTTTAAAAAAATATAAAGATAAAGTGAAAGGTATATTTGGTTAGTTGTATAATCATCTTCTTTAGTATGATTCCTTTTGGAAGGTGAGAGTACCTTCTTCAACATTGGGAATATTCAATTTTGAAAAGAACAACCATCTCATTCAATGTGCACTTTCCCAAGGACATGGAGAACATTCTTCAATGGCTTGATGGTGACTATTTTGAGACATTCCCTCATAATTGGTTGAGGTTTATAATTTTGTAACTATATGTCAAATGAAAATGTGACATGTGTACATGGTTGAATGCTTGTTGCTCCCTTGTTTTTATAAAAAGGATTTCATGGTCATTTGAGTAGGTTGTTGATTGATCTCTCAAGAGAAATTTTGTAATTAAAGACACAAATAATAGAAGAAAATATTTATTTTAGGTTATTGAGTCTTTATTTTCTACAAAATTTAATTTTGTATAGTATTACTAGCATTTTAATAGAAGAATAGCATACTTATGAAGCCATTTCTCTTTGCATGTTATCAATAAAATTTGATCAAGGATCCTTCATTTGATCTTCATTGTATTTTCAATGAATGTATGTTTTTATCAGAGTTCTAATTCAAAGAATTAATTAAAATACTTTGATGAAAGTATAGGTTTGCGCATGTGTGTGGAGGGATTTGATAAGTAGTTTTGGTTTAGGATGTCTGAGTGAAATATCATAATGCAATATTGTAAAAGATCAATGATGTTAGGTTTTAAATGTTGTTATGCATCATGATTTGTATTTAATTTAACTCCATGCCATAGGTTAAGGTAGGATCTGCATTTGTGTTGCATCTTCATAATATTTCACAAAGCAATACATTCAAATCATTAAATCTTTAATTTATGTTTTGAAATGGATGTTGGAATGAAGTTGTACCATATGCTCATGCTTTAGAATGTTAAATGCTTAATAGGATTAGCCAAATATTTGAAGTCTTTCATCTATTAAGTAACATATAGGAGAATATATATGTTATTTTGCAATGTATGAGATAATTGGCACAAGAGTATCTTAATTACATTGTAGGGATCAACCTCTCAGGTTTTGTAGAGCTTTAAAGTGTAGAGGGAAAGCTATTGCAACTTTCACCTGTTCGTTGGCCAATCCCTCTAGGTATCTAATCATTAGAAATGGAAAAATATATAGGGTACTTGTGAGATCATCTTGGTATTTAAAAAAAACCAACAAAGGAAAGGCTTTTGTGTAAAGGTTACTCACAAGTGAAAGCAATAGATTTTAAGGAGATTTTATCTAGTGGAAAGAATGGAAGTAATTAGAAATTTTTTGGATTTTTTAGCACATAAATATTTCAAAGTTTATAAAATGGATGTGAATATTCCTATTAAAATGGATTTTAAAGTATGAACCAATTGTAAAGGCTTAGTAGTTGAATATTCCTTAGATGGAAAACTAGCCTTTGTTTATTTTCCTTGTTGACATTATTTGCATATTTTATTTATAGGATTAGTTATATTAGGAATGTGTCTTACAAGAAATTTTGAACTTAATTTCACCAAATTATCAAAATTTACATGCCTCGATCTTCTATGCAACAACCAAATTTCATCAGCTTATCCTATCAAACAATTATGATCTTTTACTTCACAAAGATTGTAGAGATTGCAATTAGTTTTCAATCCTTGTGCAATATTTTTTCCATTTTTCCTTATCTTGCACCCTTTTGAATCAAACATGACCTTATATCCATTATCACACAATTGAACTACACTCAACAGGCTGTGCTTTAATCCTTCAACATATAATACATCTTTGGTTGGATTCTTACCATCTAGGGTCAATATGCCTTTCCCACATATCTTGTCTATTATATTGTCACCCAAACTCACTAATCTTCCATTAAATTTCTTGAGTTTGATGAACTTACTCTTATCTCTAGTCATATGTTTGGAGCAACCACTATCAATCACAAAAAAAATATCTCATAGTGTGCAGTACCATTTGGGAAATCATAGATTGTGTGGAACTTTTCCCTTTTTTCTTTCCATAACCTATTTGATTTCTTTTTTATCTTTTCTACCTTTTCCTCCATAACTTTAGATTCTTTGTTGGTGTTCAGAGGTAGCTCTTTATTTTTCTCATCCTTTACATTTCGTCTTACAAACTTGGTTCTACAATTCCTAGCTATTTGACCAAAATTGTTACAGTTGTAACACTACATTCATATCTACTAAAGGAGAAAATGAGCTTTTTCTTACAAAGTTTGTACTCCTTTTAGGAATGAATATAATTTTTGTAGACCTATGAAATTTTTTATTAAATATGTAACAATATGCATAAAATTGTGAATAATACATGTTCATAACATTTTGTGTAGGATTGGGTGGTATTTTGTGCATCTGCTTCCTTATGCCTCTCAACCTTGTGAATCCATTAGCATCAGTTCTTCTTATGTTCTACCTTTTCTTATAGTGATTAGGAGTTTATTGCTTATCCTTATTGTTTACGATAGGCTCCTTTTCTTCATTAGGTTTCTCTACCTCTACAAGTTTCTCTTTGGATACACTCCCTTTTCCAAGTTTCTCTTACCTTTCTCAAGCCCTAGTCCAATTTTTAATTTATTTTAGGGCTTTTGTGTGCTCAATAGCTCATCTAAAAATTTTGAGCCTCCCTTCAACTTTAGTCCTTTCTCTATTTTTTTTTCCTTTTCTAAATCCTTCCTGAGAGCAACAATTTCTTCCTCAAGCTTCATACATCTATGAACCTCATATTGCAGCTTGGATTTAACCACATCTTCTTCTCTCTTGGTTTCCTCCATATGTATCTTCAAATCTACCACATTCGGGGTAGATTCTTTAAGTCCCTTGCTTAGTTTTTCTGACTCTTTTTGTGCAAGTTTTTTCTACTACTTGTTCTCCTTTTTTCAATTCCTCAATCTCATATAGAGAACAGATGAGTTCTTCTAGGTCAACCTCTCCTTTATCTTCTCCTTCTTATATTTTTTCATCCTTTCCTTACTTTTGTTCCTCAAACTAATTTTTTCATGAAGAGAAATCTATTTTCTCTCACAAAAAAAGTGAATCCTTGTTCATAATATGAGCTATTATAGTCATCTATTACATCACTATCCTCTTAGATGTATAAAATTTTCTTCCTCTTCTAGAAACTCCTTCTCTTAGGGTAGTAGTGTTTCTTCATATTATTATCTACCTCTTGATTAGAGTTACCTTTCTTATTGTATGGACACTTAGAAGCAAAATGAACTACTTAGCCACAGTCAAAGAACTTGAAGGGTAGCTTACCTTTGTACTTTCTAGAGCCTCTTTTGAGTCTTCTAATAAAATTTTCTTCCTCTTCATCAATCTCATCATGCCCAAATGTGGTTATTTCAACTTTATCTTTCTTGGGTGCTTCATCCTTCACCTTGTTGGCAACTTTAAATGCAACTTCTTTCTTGGATGGCTCTCCATCTCCAATTCTCATCTCATATGAAGTGAATATCCCATGCAACTCATCAAGAGTGAGTTTTTCTCCTTCTCTTCCTTCCTCTTGCAGAGATCTTAGAATCATATTTGTTTTCCATTGATCTCTGAACTTTCTAAACCATGACATTTTATTTTATTTCTTCTTTGTATCCTCTGATAGAGTTTGCTATATTTTCAACTCTTAGAAGATAGTCGACAACCTTCTCCTCTTTGGTCATCTTCAAGCCTTTAAATATAGCTCTCAAAACTTGAAGCTTTACCAAATTTACCTTGTTATCTCCTTCATAGATTTTTTTTCAATTTTTCCCAAACATCATGAGCAATCTTGCAATCCATAACCTTCCCAAGCATTGATCTAGAAAAACTGCAAATAATGGCATGCCTTGCTCTTTCATTTTTCTCATAGTCCTTTCCTATAGCATCAATGGGTGGAGTGGGAGGAGGAACATAGTTGTTCTTAGTAGACATATAGACATGAAATCCTAGAGATCCCAAATATGCCTCCATTAATAAGCTCCAAAAAGCATAATATGTTCCATTGAATCAAGGTGCCTTGTTTGTAGAAAAATCTTATCAATTTTTTCTAGTCTTCACTCTACCAAAATCTACCCAAGCTAATTAAGCTTCACCTAGGGAACCTGAGGCTTTAATACCAATTTTTAAAACACAACAATCTACTGAGAGGGGGGTGAATCAGTAGATAATAAAATTTAAACCTTTAATATTATTATGTAGGCATAATCCTTAAACATTTAGTGTATAGATTAAAATTTTTGATACAGAAATAAAAAGACACACACACAAATATCACATAACACAAGATGTACATGGAAAACCCAAGGTGGGAAAAGCCACAATGAGAAATTATTCTAGGAGCTATTTCCCTAATCCAACCTCACAATCTAATGTTCAGTTACAATTCTTTTAAGGGAACCAACCCTAAGGAGATACCAATCCCCTAGTTTTAGGAGCACCTACACCAAGGAAGCACCAAATCCCTACGCTAAGCACCTACCCAAATATCTTATGGAACCCACCAATCAAATTTACAATTCAAGTATTATAATTTGTTCCTAAGAACTTAGTTCATTGTTATAACTTTATTTGCAACTACTCAATCCTCTATTGCAACCTCTACAACACACATACTTAGCTCTACACTACACTACTCTATTTTGCAGCTTAGTTCATTAGTCCATTCTCTATCCACCTCAATGGACCACCATTCTCCTTTTATAACACTTCCTTCTTTTCTTTTTAGTGAATTCTCTTTCCTCCTTAAAGAGCTCAAAATAATTTCTATAATGTGCACTCTCCCTCTTATCTTTATAGGCTAAAGTTGTAACTTAAGCAACCTACAACCTATAATATTGACTAGTCAATGAAGAAATTTAAAATATAACAAACATCATGAATTTTACCCTTAGGTTTTATCTGTAAAACCCTATATCTTGTCTGAGATCACAAATAAATCCATTTTAATCTCATCTTGCATCCTTCGGGCCTACACTTTTCTGAGAAGCTCTCAAAAACTCCATATCAAATCTAGTCTTTGGTTTCTCTTCAGATAGTTATAATAAATCTTTGCACAAAACTCTACAGCTTCATGACAATAATGCATGACAACAATGCCACATTTTGAGCAACATGCATAACTTGCACAACTTCTTTGAGAGCTAGATCCAAACTCTCCCCAAGCATCAATGACAACTTTTGACATCAGTTCCAACAACCCAACAACCTCTGGATCTACCTATCATTAGGTAGTGACCACCATATTCCACAACATGATGCATGTTCTTATGGAGGATTATGTTGATGACCTCTTAGAAATTTCATTCACAAGGGATGGTCATTTGGATATACTTGCAAATATTCTTGATAGACTGAAAAAGTATAACCTTCAATTTAATCTAAAGAAGTGTGTGTTTGAGGTTACATCAGGTAAATTACTAGGATATATTATATATAAAATTGGAGTAGAGGTGGACCTAGAAAAGGTCAAATAAATAATTGAAATGCCTCATTCTACCACTCTCAAACAACTATGTATCTTATAGGGAAAGTTATTGTACATTCATCGATTCATGACATAACTAGCAAATAAGTGTCATATTTTCACATACATGTTACATAAGGTCTGAGTTTCCTTCAAGTGGGATGAAAACTATCAACAAGTGTTCTAGTAGTTGAAACATTATCTAGCATCTCATCTAGTGCTAATGGCACCAATTAAGGGTAAGCCCTTATTATTATATATACCTACCACATCAACAATACTAGGTTCTCTCCTTGCACAACTTTATGACTCAAGTAAAGAAAGGGTGGTCTACTACATCAGTTCTACTCTAGTGGGTTATGAACTAAACTATACACCTATTGAATGTGCTTATTTAGCAATTTTTTTTGCATTGTAGAAACTCAGAAAATACATGCTAAACCATCAAAATTAACTCATTGCAAACTTGATCCCCTAAAGTACATATTGAGAAAGGCAACACACATAGGGAGACTAGCTAAATGGTTATGATCTTGATTTGACATTGAATATGTAGATAAAAGTACCATCAAAGGGAAAGTGACCATAGACTAGTTATCAGATGCTCCTGTGATAGAAAGTCACCAGATAATGGCATTTTTCCTTGATGAAGGTATATTCATAGTAACCCCTGCGTAGACATGCAATATTTACTTTGATGAATCATACACTCAATATGGATCAAGAGCACGTATACTATTTGTCACACCCCAAAGTGATTGTATACCCAAATCATATAGACCGACATTCCCATGTACGAAAAATATCATTGAATATGAATAATTACTTATAGGAATTAGGATAGCAATACAATGTTGACATGTAATGACCTACTTTATTCCCTGAATCACATTATTCCAAAGATGGCTAACTCATATATGGAAATGTTGATTATGAGATTTATATTAATTATACTATGAATGTTGGTAAATTCCCTTTTTATTGGTTCTTTTAAGAAAAATAGAGTTAATCTTGGCCAATCATACCTTGGCACCTCAAACAAAGATACATATATTTATGTGTATTAACTACCCAAGTTAAAGGCATGAATTCCTAATTGATATGTAGTGATTCCTATAAGGAACAATGATTAATGATTAAGAAACAATGGTTATTATGTTTCTAAATGTAATGATTAACAAGAGATAAAGGAAACAATTGAGGAAAAATAAAAAGGTAGTGATTAGTTCTTAACTAAAATCCATGACCCTTAAAAATAAGATAACTCTTCATAGAATCTGAAGGATTTAAAAATAAATTAGAATTGTGTGAAGATGAGGCAACATAATCAAATTTAAAGTAGATGCATGAATAGAAAATAAGTGTAGTGCCCCTCATATTGTTCTCTATTAGACTGGTAGTTGATTAGTTTAGGATCAAATATTATGATACTTTGTTTGGTGTTTGACTTACTGTTATGATGACATTTTGATGATATTTTTGTGATACTTCTATTGTTGGTGTTTTATGCTTATGTTATGACTAGTATATGGACTTATTTGATTATGTGGATTAATCTTATTATGAGTATTATGTGGTTATCTGATCATGATTATTATGTGATTATATTGTGATTGTTTTTATATTATTTGTTAAGTTACTGATTGGTATGAGTTGATATGGTTACTTGTTTGATGTGTTTGGGTGAAAGGGATAGTGTCATGTTACTCACTTGTGAGTACCCTACTATGCTGTAATTTTCTTTCATGGTGTGCTTGATGTATATGCTTGACCGTTTTGTGTGTTATAGGTGGTAGGTACTTGACATTAACTCCACCTGAATTGGCAAGTCTGAGCATGCCTTAAACCCAATGGAACAATTGTTTAGAGATAAAATTTTGTCCTCTACCCTAGCCATCATACTTAAAGAGGATGAGTATCTGATCTATCACCTCGTCAGTGTTGTTTGATGTTTGTGGTTAGTTGGTCTTGCTTTTCGACCCTGGTTAAGGTTTTGGTAATTGTTGTTATTTGGGTTGTTTAATTTAAATTTGATTAATAAATGTTGTGTTTGATTAATTGATGTATTAATTAAAAGGGCACTTTGAAAATTAAATATAAATATATATTTTTTATAATTATAGTTTATAATAAATTAAATTTGTAATATAATATTAAAATAAAATGAAATTAAATCTAATGATAATGGAATGTTGCAATTAATAAACAACCAAAATAATATAAAAAGATAGAAATATTTTTATGTTGCACATGCATAACTTCAAACTATTTGTCAAAAAAGAAACTTGATGTTTTTGGAGATTTATAAGATTTAATTAGATTTTTTGGTTTTGAAAATAGAAGAGCTTTCCTTTTATAAATAAATTGTCTTTCTGAGAGATTTGGATGGGGATGGATTTTTGTTTTCCCAGAACAAAAGAAAATGTTGTCTGCAAGATAATTTCTCATGTTGTGAAATTTTTATGGAAATTGGGTTTTTAGGGAGAATTGTTTGGGAATTTTGAAGAAGTTGATATGGCTCCAAAAGATTGATCTTGGCACTGGATTTTCATCCCTGCCTATATTGGATTCAAGTTGGCTTTGTTTTTTTCTTTGTTTTGTTTCTCTGATTAATGCTATTCAAACTCTTTCTCTCTCTACTTGTTGAAAATGATTGCTTAATTGTTTGGATGTGTTTCAATTACTTCCTTGCAAAATCTATTTTGTTCATATTCTAAAATCTTGATTTGCATAATGGTGCCAAATTATTTCTCCTAGCCATCGTCATTTGTTTGAGAGTTTCTAAAGTCTATTCAATAAATCCAATTTGTGTGCTTTCCTCATGTTTCCAATTGCTTTGCTTGAAAGTTACTTTAGCCTTTTCAACAAATCATTCTGTGTGCACCCTTCTAGTTTGTGCTTTTGTTGCTGCATAAGATGCATGTCCCAATTATTTCATGCATTCTATTGTTGCCTTACGAGTGCTTGAGGATATGCTTTTTAGATGTTGTCCATAGCAGTTCTTCGTACGTTTCATTTTTGGCACCTTGTATTATGTCCTATTCAATGAATACATTATGTGCTTGGCATTCAATTACATATATCAATGGTTTTATGTTGGAAGTCGTTACCCTGTATTGCAATGCATACATTTTATGATTGATATTTGATATTTTGCACTCGTAAATATACACATTACATTTTAAAAATTACATTCGGTATTCAATGAAATGTAATAGGATTAGAGTTTGGTTCATATGTATTATGCTTGGCATCAATGCTAGTGTTGCATCTCCATCGCTATATTTCTGATTTGATATTGTATGTTTTAGGTCCATAAGATAGTTGTACTATATGCTTTGTGTTGTAAATTCCTTGCTAGGTATGGCATGCATTCTTTATTCCCTGAATGTTTTGCTTGATGTTAAATGTATAAATTGGTATAAATATTAATGGTTCTATTTTTTTTAGGTAATTGACATCTTAAATTTCATATGTTGGCATTAGATATTGTTCTATTTCTTAATTTGATGATGTCATAATTTGTTGGAATTCAAATATATAATCCTTTCATTGGTTTGGTTTGATGTTGGCACCATTATAATATAGTTTGCATGTTATTTTTTGATGGTGTTATTTTCTTTGACATTCAATATTGTTGAATTTGTACATGTCAATCACTAGTTTCACCCCATAAGAGTTTGATGCTCATATTCTATTGCTGCCTTGCTATGTTCATATAATGTTGATGTTCGCTTTACATAGATTTTTTTTATTCACTATTGTAAATGGTGTTGTTTTAACATAGCCTGCATTTTAGTTTTGATTTGATGATTTTGATTTATTCAAAGGCTATTTCTTATGAATGGTATTCAATTATATACAATACATGACATTCAAAATTTTAAATCTATGTATATATATATATATATATATATATATCACAATATAGGATACAATAATGTATTACAAACAACAATTTAGTTTATAATAAATATATATACACACACACACATATATATAAATACATATACCAATACATGTATATATATATTTTTATTTATATATATATATATATATATATATATATGTATATGTATGCATGAATATAATTGTGGATTAATTTGTAAAATTCACTATGAATTTAGTTAGTCAGAGTATTTTTCCTTTACAATTAAATGGTTATGTTAGCTAATAAATTGGGAAATTAATAAGGAAAAAATTGACTTACCTATGAACAATTAAATGGAAGAGATTGAGATTAGCCTTAGTCTAAATAAATAAATTAGAATATCTTTTAAAAGTTGTTCTTCCTTCTTAATCGTTTAATAGTTAATTTTCTAATGCATGTGGATTCCATGGTTGTAGTGTTTATTTTTTGTTTTGTATTGGATAATGCATTGGATTAATGGAGTTGGGGTGGTTTTTGGCATTGGTCTAAAAGTGAGAGTCAATTGTGCTTATTGCCAAGGTTGGCTTCTAGAGGTTTAGGAGGGAGTAATTGTACATGTATGGTTTTATAATTGTTTTGTTTTGGAAGTGGTTGGTATGTGTTTAGATGTGTGCAAGTGGGTCTATGCCTTGCATTGAGTATACATTCTTGTGATTGTGATATGTGAGTGAGATGGTTAATTCCTTGCTCTATGTGTTTGGATTCATGTCATTAGGTTAAGTGTGCAAGATGGTAAATTCCTTGCCTTTTGTGTAGGGTTTACTAGTTGCAAGTAGGCGGAGTGGATCTCAATGGGGGTTGAATCCCAAAGTGGTGACCTAGAAAACCCATTGGAGAGTTTCTTAATGTAGTGATAACCTAAAATGAATTGTGGGGATGGGTAATTTTCACATAAACAAGATAATGGATGCCTCACCCATTCCTGTAGTGCTCATTTAGGCTAAGGATGGGTTGAGAAGGCTTGGTTGGAAAGATCAATTTCCTTGTCCTCATGAAATGAATGTTGGCTCTGCATGTCTCACCCTATGGGGCCAAGACCTAGTGACAGGTATACTAGACAACCATAGATGGGGGTCAGGACCTAGTGAGAGGTATACTGAGCAACCCATGCTAGGACCATGTGATGGCACTCTTCCATATTTTAGTCTAGCATTCTCTAGTTGTCATTCTCCTTTTTTTTGTGTGTGCCTCTAGAAGTGAATTCAATGTTGTATGTGATGTCCATGTTGTTGCAATGCTGTGTTAGAATCATTTTTAGCCCCTGTTTATGTTAGCCTTCTATCTTCTTGATTGTTTGTTTGTAGTGGGACCTTATGTGATCTCCTAGCATGAGGGGTGGACCTTAGGGTTCCACATGGTTAGGAGGTTGGTACTTTTTCCTCCATTGGGTTTCCTTGTTGCTTGTTTGTGTGTGTGGGGGTTGTACCTTGTGTATCAAATTTTAGTTCATGATCTAGTTCGAGAAGACATACTTTATGTATATGTATTGGGCTTGTATCTCAGTGGTACCATTTTTGCAATATTGATGTATTGTTCCCAATTGTATTCAGGGAAGTATTATTGTAAAACAATGTAATGATGTAATGAATGATGATGTATCCTCATGTA
>VDFB02383307.1:0-53720 GCA_007258455.2 Sequoia sempervirens | reverse complement strand
TATAATAAATAATAGCTTGAAACTCATTCAACAAATCTAAAACTTCTCTAGGTACCTCAGTAGTATCTTCTTTATTAACTCTAGGGATCAATGCAAAACACATATGTTCATGCTTCATACCTTCTAGGAACTTTCTTCCATCAACCAAAAATTCTTGCATTATTCCATACCTTTTCCTCTGCCTCCTTCAAGGGCTTCAACTAATGACAAACTCCATCCTTTGTCAAAGAATAGGTGTTGGAATGTCCATCATGTACTGCTTGCCGATCAAACTGCCATGGTCTACCTAACAACATATGACAAAAATCCATAGGTATAATATCACACAATACCTCATCATGGTAATTTCCAATCTTGAACTTTACTAGACATTGTTCACTTACCAAAAATTTATGGTCCTTCTGCAACCAAGCAATCTGGTATGGATTTGGATGACTTCCTCTCTCCAAATGCAACTTACTAATCATCTCTTCTGAAAAAAGGTTATCAATACTACCTCCATCAATAATAACATTGAAAACTTTACCCTCAGACTTACATTTGGTGCAAAAAAAAATCTTCCTTTGAGTTGGCTCTTTCTCCTCATTCAACAAGGCTCTTCTAGTAATAAGAACCTTTCCTCTTTCTGCATCCTCAAAATGTGAAGACTCAACATCTTCGGCTACATGTCCAACTCGTGCATTACCCTCAGGTATTCTATTTGTCCTTCCTTGATGTTGAGGACACTCATATGCCCTATGTCTTTCTTCTCCACATTGTAAACAAGTTCCATGAAAGCCTCCTCTCCCTATTCCTTGCCCAGATCTTCCTCTTCCTCTTTTGTCTCCATTATGAGGATGATAGGTGTTATCTAATTTCTAGTTCTGGTTGCTACTAGATCCTTCACCCTTCTTTTGGTATTCATCTCAACCTCCATATGACTATCTACTAGTCCTTCCACTGTGACCTCCACCTCTTTTCTTACTTTCAAACCTCCTATTCAACTTCTCTTCTACCTTCAAAGAAAATTGATATGCATCTTCAATGGTAGACATTCTTACCAGACTCAACTCTTCTTGAATGCTTGGCTTCAACCCATTTATGTAATGGGAAACTTTCCCCTTGCTGGCCTTAGAATGACCTGTTCAGATCAGAATTCGGTAGAATTCTTTTGTATACTTCTTAACAGATTTTCCTGCTTGTTTCAACCCTTGCATCTTCTTCAACAAATCCAACTCATAGTCCTTAGGAATGAACTGTCTTTTCAATTTTATTAATATCCTATCCCATCTTGTTATTTTCTCTTTTCCTCTTCGATTTATTTTGACTTCTTTCTACCATATGCTAACATGGCCTTTCAATTTGGCCTTTGCAAATTTGACCCTATCTAGGTCTTCTTTTTTCTCATACTCAAAATACTCTTCCATGTCACTGATCCAATCAACCAGCTCCTCTAGATTTAGATTTCCAGAAAAATTAGAAACTTCTATCTTTGGCCTTTTTCCAATCTTGGAAATGGTCGTAATTAGTTTGACTTCTCCAAGATCCATTACATCATATGCTTCCTCTTCGAATGGCTCCTGATCTTCAGCCTCATCCTCACTTTCATCTCTTCTTCTAACATCAACTCCCCTACGCAGCTCCTCTTGCAGTGCTTCATATTGTCTCTGGAGGGCTCTAAAACCCTCTTCTGTTACCCCAACATTTCTCCCACCACGGTTTCTTTGTGGAGGCATCTTTTCTCACAGATCAACAACCACAAGTCTTGGAGAAAACTACCTCGTGTTCGGTGATCTATTTACACACATCAGGAAAACCTGCTCTGATACCAATTGATGAAGGGTACTCCCCTTACAATCTAAAACTTAAAAAAACAATAGATAATGGCACAAACAAAATTCAAGAAGGAAAGAAAATATTTTCTATTATCACTGAAATGAAAATGAAATTACAACATTATATTTCCCATCGCATGGGATTTTTTATTAGATAATTTTGCAAGTCTGCAAATCAAAGCCACCATCTACTCTGCTTTGGCCTCCTCTCTGTAGTCTGATATTTTGAAATTTTATTAATTTTGTAAGGTGAAATTTTAGTGTGTTTTGGTTTGTGGATTCAAAATTTTTAGGTTGGTTAGAGGTGTTTTTTATTTCATGACTACTAACTGATTTTTGATAATCACGGAGAGTAGTACACAAGTGTATGAAGGAGGAAAATTTCATCATGGTAAGCTTATCTTGTATCTTAGCTTGAAAATTATCAATGAACATCCATTGAAGGTGAGGATCGGGAATCTTGATGTCGATTTTGGAATAAAACGATTGGTAGCGTTAATTGAAGTCAGTAGCTTTTTCATCTTTTTTCTTACATCTCGCCAAACTAGCTAAGTTCATTTTAGGAGTCATGTGTACTTAGAAATGGTTTATAAAGGCCTCAACAAGTTCATAGAATGAATGAATTGAGTCATTCAATAATGAGGGAAACCATTCTAAGGAAGTATCTCTTAAGGATCTAGGGAAAAGCTTAGACAAGAGCTTATCCTCAAGGAACAAGTCACTACATAGGATAGTATAAGTGGAAACATGGTTAGAAGGATCTCCTTTCCCCCCATATTTCTCAAATCTAGGAATCTCTAAGCCTTTTGGTATTGATGTTCTCAATATCTCCAAGAATAAGGGATTACTTTTGACATAGTATATAGGTTGGGCATTTTAATTTTGGTTTATGGTGGAAACTTACTTTTGAAGGGATGAAATAGTTTGCAAAAGTTGGTTTATTATAGCATCATTGTTTTCATTTTGAGATGGAGGTGAATAAGGTGGAGGTGTATATGTGTTTGAGGGACAAGTGAATGGAATGCTTATGGGAGGTAAAGTGATAGAAGATATAACCTATGATGCCATAAAGGTACTAGGAATGCTAGTGGAAATACCCAAGGTAGGAATTACATCACTAGTAGGTTGCATTGTTGTTGTAACTTGAGGGTTGGTATAGACATGAATAGAGGCAATGGTTGTGAGAGGAGGAATGTGAGTTCCTCATTGACTTTGGACATTGTTTGAAGGTTGAACACCACTAGTAATTTTTCCAAAAACTTAAGCTAGGTTGCGCACAATTTCAACTCATTCTTCAGTTTTAATCATGTAGTGGATGTTATCTATGGTAGGGATAGCAGTGTTTGAAATGTTTTCAGTACTCACTTGATGTTGTAGGTTTGCTAAGTCTTCATGAATTTGGATTATGTTTTCTTGTGGAATACTAGCAACCATTGTTTCAACATTTGTCACACTACTTGAAGGTAAAGAGTTGTTAGGGGTATGGTCCATACCTAGTGAACTAGTGTCAACACTAGTAGTGAGAGAGCTAGATAACCCAAGGTCCACGACAATTGTGCTATCGTGGGATGACATTAGTCTTGAACTTCTTCTCAAGTTATAGTATTAGAAATAGGACACATATTTTTAAGGCTCGTGCAAGGGGTAATCAATGAATGCAAGATAAATGCTATGAACACAAGATAGATTTTATTCTCTAATCCTGATTCAAATGAAATTAAACTAGGTACAATGAAATGAATGAAATAAAAACTCTATAAACTAAAATAGAAATGTAATAACAGCCAACAAAAACACAAAAATGGAGTTTTTAATGCTATAAAATTTAGTTTAAAATCTGAAACGGGACTAAATCACCCAAGGGGCATATGAGTCCCACTCAAGTTATTCAAGGATTTAAATCCTGATAAATAGTCAACATAGAATGCCTAGAAATCAGACAAAACCACCTATACTATGACAAAATCACCCAAAGGGGCGTATGAGTCCCAAATTGGGGTTTTTGCAAAAATTTCATAAAATTATGATTGAATGAACTATGTTTTTTGGTTTGAATGATGTCTAGGATAAGTTTAATTACATATTTTAAGTGAAATTCAATGATGCAAGAGGCAAAAATGCAACCTATATGCACTTTCACTAGTGCAAGATTTAGAAACACTAGATAAAAATTAACTAATGCAAAACCTAATGCAAAGTTAATGTAAGCTAGATCTAGGACTATGATGCACTTCAAATCAGAAATAAAGGTGTTCTAAAGGATAGGTTCACCAAAGTGAAAGGTAAAAAATTGTTGCTCTATGTTTGGGAGATAGAACAACTAATTTCCTACAAATTTCATTCAAGGAAACCCTAGAGATCTCAATCCAAAGATAGAATGAGAGAAAGAGATATGCAATAAGGTGTCCTAGGGTGTGATTAAAGGTATAAAGGGGGTTCACCACCAAGCTAGGGCTTGGAAAGACAAGAAATATAAATGATATGCAAGACTTAAGTAAATGACCTAGAAATGGATTCAAATCAGAACAATAAACTGAGAAAGTATGGAGGTGCACCTGGAAACCTAAAGAGGCTTGAGTTGAGGTATGAAATATTGGAAATACTAATTTTTGAAGAACACAAGGACTCATATGTTAGTAGGGGAAATTTAGTCCCAGTTTAAGGTTTCGGGCTAGAACTAGAATCTGGAACTGTTGAATCAAGATCTACAAAAAAAAATTGAAAATAGGTATACTAGGACTCATATGCCTCAAGTGGTGATTTAGTCCCAGTATCAAGGTTGCTATGAAACTCTAATATCCTCTAATGATCTTGTGTAGCTTCCTTCCTGTCAAATCTCTAGTTATAAAACACTGAATTTTGCTCTATAGATGACTTTCCATGATCTTGCAAGGTAGATGACAACTTTGAGAATTTGAAAACTTTTCTACAATCTTGCTCTTTAATGGATCTTCAACCTAAACCACCTAGATCTGAAATCACACATAAAATAGAGGGAAAAATGTTTTTTTGTTAGTGGATAGGGGTTTTCCTTGGTCAAACCCTGTTTTGGTAATCAAACCTTGAAATGAAAGGAAATAGAAAGGAGGGATGATGAACGAACAAATATGTTATGTTGCAACTCACCAGACCCTTGTAACAAAGGCTTCAATATTGTATGTAATGGATAGCATGAATGTGGATCTTGACTCTTACTTGAATGATATTGATCTTCACTCAAATGGTTACTTGAATCATAAGAATCTACATCACAAATGTTAGCTCAAAAATAAACATGATGCATGATGAATTTGACATGATGCTTGATAATTGAATAATGCTACAAAATGCTTGATAATGCTTGAATGCTTAGGTCCCACTTTCTCATGACAATTGGTAAGATAAAATATGTGAAATATCCTTGTCTTTATACTTGTTTATGTGTGAGCTGAAGAATAGAGGATTCTATGGAATAAGGATCACCATCTCATACCCACTTTAATAGAGCCATTCAAATTAAAAACAAAACTAGAATGAAAACAAACTTCTAAACTATGGAAATACAAACTTCTAAAACTATGGAAATTCCTTTAAATGAAATCACTCTCCATTGTCTCCCTATCACCAAGATATTTTTTTATGCATTTGCTCCTAGATTTTGTGAGCACAAAATGCAGTAAAGAGGCTATGGTGAATGAGAAAATGCATTCCAAGATAAGAGATGATATGAATATGCAAATTTGTGAGTTAAATAGGCATATTTGAGGATGGAGAGGTGTTTGAGAGGGAAATGTGGGATTAAAGATTTTAGCCAAAAATGCAAATTTATCCCACATTATGTGATTAAATGAAAATGCATGTGAGTGAAAATGATAAAAGAGGAGAGACACATGCATGGTGAAAGGTTTATGAATAATGAAAATGATTAAATGGATTTAAATGTGCATGAACATGATTTAATATAATATGGTTTATTATGATTTGATTTTAATGATTTAATTATTTAGTGAAATATGAACATGTTGATGCAAATGGTTTATGTAATGTAGATGATTGTTGGGAATGATTTATGTCATGAATGGATGTGAACGATATATGAATGATCATGATTTATGCAAAATGCATTATGAATGATATAATAATCTTGAGGTCAGTGATGGTGGATAGATTGATTAAGTAAATAATAATCTATTTATTAATATGAATAAATGTTGCGTGATTATGAGGAAAATTGAGTGTCATTTTCACCTCTTGAGACAATTACGGCTTGTCGCATTGTTTCAAAGAAAAGATGATCAGCGTTACACCAGAGATATCCTAGTAACTATTATGATAAGAATGATATGCCCCCTTGAGAGATTGATCGAATAAATTGTAAGAAGATTAATCTCTCGATAGATGTCTAGAAAATGATTAGATACCCGATATTGCACAAGTGATAAAGAAGTGATGTACATTTTGATGAAAATGCATAGTTGATGGGCGTAACTAAACAATTGATGGAAATGATCAGTATAGTCGGGTTGATGAGCTGATTAAGTTGATTGAGTTGATTAAGCTGATTGAAAATGATGCTTACACAAGACAAGGTGATGGAATGATTGATTGACTAATTGATTAAGGGGACATGAGATTTCAAGAAGCAAATTGATTGATTCATGATTTGATGCACTTGACATATATCAGTGGGATAAATATTTCATTGCGACAAGAAAGATGAAGAAATGACATGCAAGATGGAAGAAAATGAAGGTGATGAAGCCTCTTGTGCCTTTGAAGTTCTTTTATCATCATCAAGCTTATTATGTCGCAAATTAGTTTAAGTGTCTAGATAACATGAACATCTAGACGACCTGAATACTATTTTCTTTTTTATTTAATAGTGAAGTATAAGCATCTAGGTATAAAGACCTTAGATGATCTAAATACTTATTGCATAGAAGATACTATCAGGCAAGGAATGATATCATCCATAGTAGACTCATAGGTCCTTGATGGTTTTAGACAACCATGTCTTAAGATGAGTCATCTTGTGAATAAGAAACAATCCACAGACAACAAACAAGTGAAAATGCCCCATCCTCGCCATCTCTAGTCCAAGACATCCTCAAGAAGCTAAAAGACATGTCACCAAAGATAAAAATCATAAAATAAGCAAAGATCAACAAATAAACAGGCATCATACTTCAATGTAAATTTGATTCTTGTCACAGTTTATGCGTTTGAGTGGATTTGTAAGATGGATTGATAGGTATGTTATAATTTTTGATTGATTGTCAATCCTAGCATGGTTTGATTTTGTTGAAGTTCAAAGTTGTGCGATGTTTTGAAAGTGTCGTTGTTTAGGGATTTTTGGAGTTATGTGATTTTTTTGGATTTTTGAAATATGTGAATTTTTTGGATTTTTGGAATATGTGATTTTTTGGATTTTTGGAATATGTGCTTTTTTTGGATTTTTTTAGGACATTTTATGACTTCTTTGGATTTTTTCAAGACATTTTATGATTTTTTTGGATTTTTTCAGGACATTTTATGATTTTTTTGGATTTTTTCAAGAAATTTTATGAATTTTTTTTGGATTTTTTCAAGACATTTTATGATTTTTTCAAGACATTTTATGATGAAAAGAGACAAATCACAAGTGAGAAAATAGGCAAAGAGGGTAGTTTCTCTGACCATGAGATGCTCATTATCTTGACCCATAGATAAGGTTAAGGAGATGCCCTAGTGAGGGATAGGACCAACCTAGTACGCATGCCAAAGCAAGCAAGCGAGGGGAATTTTGAACAATTCACAAGTCATGGTGAGTGTGAAAAGGCCATTTTGAAGTGGAGGGTGAGTGAAAATGGGATGAAAAGATCAAGTAGAGCTCTAAAGGAAAGAGGAGCAAAGCCTCTACACATGGCATCAATTTCTCAGTTTTCACCATGGTACTTGCTCAAGGTACCACTGAAGTGGTTTTCACCATTGAACGAATTGAGTTCTCTTTACTCTTTTTTTTGTATTTTTTCAAGTCTTTTTCTCATTTTTTTGTCTTTTTTCAAGTCTTTTAAAAATATTGTACCCTCTGAAGTATTCAAGTATAAAACTTGTGAATTTGCATACTATTGATGGGATCACTAAACAATTCACCTTTTGGATTAGATAACTGGTATGTCCTAGATTCATGCACAACAGTGATAACATATGGACCCAACCAGTTAGGCTCAAATTTACCCTTCTTTTCTTTGTCTTGTTGATTGCAAGGATTTTCACGAAGGACGAGATCCCCAACTTCAAATGTATGTGGTTTCACTTTCTAGTTATAACTTTGGCACATCCGCTGCTGGTATGCTCTAAGATGATTGAAAGCATTTCATCATCATTCATCCAACAATTCCAATTCTTGCAAACATGAAACTCATTATTCTTCATCATTGATTTGATTGGGCAAGGAGATGCGCAAAGAGGGAAGCTCGACCTCGATGGGAAAGATAGCTTCATATCCATAGACAAGGACATATGGGGTAGCACCTATAGGACTATAGACACTCGTGTGATAATCCCACAGTGTAGGATTTAGTTGAATATGCCAATCTCGACCAGCTTCATTGGCCATCTTTTTAAGAATTTTGAGAATAGTTTTGTTAGAGGCCTCAGCCTGGCCATTACCTTGAGGATAGTAAGTTGTGGAAAAATTATGTTGTATATGGAATTTATCACAGATTTCATAGACATCCTAATTTTTGAACTGACGACCATTATCTGTGATAATGGATAAAGGAACGCCATAATCGAAGATGATGTAGTTCAGTATGAAAGTGGCTATTTTTTTCTAGTGATATGAGTGAGATGAACAACTTCAATCCATTTCATGAAATAGTCTGTGGCAACAAGAATGAACTTATGACCATTAGATGAAGGTGAATGTATCTTACCCACAAGATTGAGTCCCCATTGATAAAAGGGCCATGGTGTAGGAAGAGACTGCAATTCATTTACATGAGCATGTATCAAGTCTGCATGTTTTTGAGACTACTTGCATTTTTTAACAAACTGATAAGCATCTTTTTCCATTGTAGGCCAATAATAACCCATATGCAAAATTTTCTTAGCTAAGGTAGGACCACTAGAATGTGCCCCACATATACCTTCATGTACTTCTCATAAATTATTTTTGACCTCACCATGCTCAAGACATCTGAGTAAAGTACCATCAAGACCCTGGTGATAAAGGGTATCATTGAGGATTACGTAACAAGAGGTTTGATGGATAAAGGTTTTATGATATTTATTGGATAAGTCAGAGGGCAAGGTGTTATCTTGAAGATAGGTGTAAATATCCCCATACCATTGAGAATTAGGACCAACAATAAGATAGATCATTTCAGATTGTGGTACATTATAAGCAGGTTCCAAAAGAGGCTCTACCAAGAACTCACAGTAGGTGGCATTGCTTGGAATTTCCACAAGTGAACCAATTGTTTCCATTGCATTAGCAACTCTGTTATTATCTTGGGGAATATGCTCAAAAGAGATTGATGTGAAATAGGCCTTGAAGTCATCCACCATTCTTTTTTAAGGAATCAATTTTTCATCTTTTGTTTTATATTCATCATTAACTTGTTTGATCACTAGCTAAGAGTCACCAAGAACACACAGCTATAGGATTTTCCATTGCATAGCTATACAGAGTGCAGAAAGTAATGCCTCATATTCTACAATATTGTTGGTACATGGAAACTATATCTTATAAGCTTTAGGTATACAATCCCCTTATGGAGTGGCAAAGAGAATGCCAGCACCCGAACCACCTTGTGTGAAGGAGCCATCAAAATATAAAGTCCAAAGATGTGTATATTCCATGTTGAAGATTGATTCATTAGGAAAGTTTGTAATAAGAGGATGATTATCTATCATAGGAGCATTGGCAAGTTGATCTACTATAGCTTATCCTTTGATATATTTTCTTTCTACGTACATAATATCAAACTCGCTAAGAATCATCAACCATTTAGCTAATCATCCTATGAGTGCTACTTTGTTCAAGAGGTACTTAAGAGGATCAATTTTTGCAATGAGCTTTCTCTAGTGTGTAAGCATGTAACATTGTAGCTTCTGTGATGCAAAAACTACAAGGCATGCTCTTTCAATAGGACTATAATTGAGCTCATCTCACACTAGAGTAGGACTGATGTAATAGATTACATGTTCCTTTCCTTCAAAATAATGTTGTGCTAAAAGTGCCCCCAGTGTTGTGGTGGTTGTGGATATATATAAAAGTAGAGGCTTGTCATCTATAGGAGATACTAATACTGGCAGTGTCATCAAATACTCTTTGATTTTATAAAAAGCTTGTTCACACTTGTCATCCCACCTAAATGGAACATTCTTGTGTAACAAATGTTGAAAGGGTTGACATTTATCTGCGAGTTGTGCTATAAAATGACGGATAGATTGAAGTTTTCCTTGTAATGATCTCAACTGACTAATATTCTTAGGTGGAGGAATTTCAAGTATAGCCTTTATTTTTATAGGATTAGCATCAATTCCTTTAGATGAGACAATGTATCCAAGGATTTTCCTAGAGGTTACTCTGAAGGAACATTTCTTTGGATTCAACCAAACCTTGTATTTTTCTAATCTTGTGAAAATTTTATCCATGATCTTTAGATGTCTAGCTCTCATGTAAGATTTTCCCAAAAAATCATCTACATAGTCTTCCAAATAGGTATGCATCATGTCATGAAATATAGTGGTCATTGCATGTTGGTAGGTAGCTCCGGTGTTCTTCAACCCAAAGGGCATGACATTCCAATAGAAGGTTCCCCAAGGACAAGTGAATGTTTTCTTAATTTGATCTTTAGGAGCAATTTTAATCTGATTGTAGCCTAAGAAACTATCCATGAGGGATAACATTTTGTGCCCTGCTGTCAAATCCACTATCATATCAATGTTTGGAAGTGGGAAGTCATCCTTAGGACAAGCTTTGTTTAAATCTCTAAAGTTTGTGCAAACTCGGATGCCCACATTAGGTTTTGAAACTGGTACTAAATTTGAAATCCAATCAACATAGTCAACAGGTCTTATAAATCCCATATCTAACAACTTTTGTAATTCAACTTTTACCAATAGAGCAATGTGTGGATGCATTTTTCTCAACTTTTGTTTAATAGGTTTTTCCCTCGGTGGAAAAGACAAGTGATGCATTACTAGATCTAGATCAATTCCTAGCATATCTACATAGGACCATGCAAATTTAATTTGTCTTTCCTTATAAAACTATATATGCTTCATTCTCTCTTCAGGTATTAATGACTTTGCTAGATGAATTATCTTTGGTTTTTCTCCTATGCCTAGATTTGTTGGTACTGTCTTCTCCACCAAAATAGATGATTTTTCATGATAATATGCTAAGGGAAATGTTTCAAGCCTTCCATCCTCAGGAGGCTCAAAGAGGTTTTCACCCTTGGATACGTCCTTTATTTTTACTTTTTTCGGGTCTAATAGCACCGTAGAGCAGTTTTTACTAGAAGACCTATTTATATTTTCAATAATTTTGTGAGGGAAAGGCTTGGCACTCCCTGCAAAGTAAGTTGCACTATTGATTTCTATGATGAGTGCCACTTTATGATCCTCAAGACATGTGTCTTCTCATGCTCACAAAATTTTTATGATTGCCTCAGCATTTTGAAATACATCCAGTTGTGGTGGTCCCTTCTGATCGAAATCAATGAGTTTAGGGTGAACCAGGGGTAAAGGATCATGATTTGAGTCAATATTTTGAATGGATTCAAGGGTAAAAATATTATGATCAGGTTCAGGGGTACAGACACTATCATAGTCATAAATGTCAATGAATTCATCGATGGCACTTTCCTCATTTGTCTGTGTAGCATTAGATGACTCTACTTCCTTACCTGAAGTACATGTAGTACTCAAGGTCTTATCTTTCTACGCATCATATCCTAAACCAAGGAATTTTTGCATACGAGTAGGTTGTATTTGTTCCAAGATACCCTGTTTCTATAAGCCAAGAGGACTTTTACCATCATACCCTATTTTTTTCATAAGATCAAATCCTTTACCATATTATTCAACTAGTATCTTTATTTCATTATGTTCTTTTTTTGTATCTTCATCTTTGTATAACCATTTTAGGAGATCAACTTCTTCTATTTCATTATAAAGGGATCCCCATTTTTTTAAAGTAGTTTATTTACAAATCATTGTAGTATCTGCATCTGATGTGGTCTTAGTCATCTATGGTTTACCATAGGTGTGGGGAGATAAAGGTAGTGTTCTAATGCAAAGGGCATGATTCAAGGTATATTCTCCTATTGTTTTTTTACTTGTACTTTGATCTCAGCTTCATTAGATTTTGATGAGGATGCTTTTAAGGACTCAAGATCAACATATGCTTGGGAAGGAAATGCTTCGCAGTTTCTTGGGATTGTGGTTTCAATTTTAGGACATAGATTATGGCAATACATGAAAGGGTTTGGATCTCCTTGTATTGTGATTTCAACACCATTGTGTGGGAATTTCATGCACTAGTGGTATGTAGAATTTATTGCTTGCATTGCATGAATCCAAGGTCTTCCAAGGAGGATATTATAGGTCAGTGGGAGATCAAGGACTTGGAAAACCACATCCTTTACCACAAGGCCAACTCTGATTGGTAGAGTGATTGATCCTTTAGATGAGCGTTCCTCTTCATCATATGCATTTATGGTAATATTTTTACTTGGATCAACTGCATTTTCAGAGAACCCTTATTTTGTGATCAATTCTTGAGTACAAATATTAAGGCCTTCTCCTTCGTCTATCAAAACTTGCTTGATCTTAAAATTATGAATGAAGACGTCAATGTGTAAAGTTGCATTATGCAGTTGTCGAAGGGATGAATCATCATTTTCAGTAAAAGAGAGAGTATGAGGAGAGGTGATGTGTCCCACCATAGCTTGGAATTGATCTACATGTAGGTTTGTAGGCACTATAGTAGTAGCAAGCACTTTATCTAAGATAACTTTATGCTCAAGAGATAGGCGTAGCAGTTCAAGTATAGAAATTTATGCGAGAATTTTTCCCAAGTGCTCTATGAGGTTGTATTGCGAAGCTAGTGCAACAGGTTTTGAAATAGGACCTCTAAGGGTAACTATGCCTTTGCAGGTAGTAACCTTGCAATTAGGTTCTTTTCCTCTTATAATGAATTTTTTTACATGATTATCAACTTTATTGATGTTATGTATGGTATAATCATACTTAACAGTAGTATAGTTTACACCATCACTAGATTCAAGAGTCCTTCCCTTATCCTTGTCATGCTTAGGGAAAGGGTTTTTAAAAACCTCACAATTAGAGTTACCAAAAGGAGTGTGTCTATCAACTACTATCTTACCATCATCAATAAGGTCTTGTATTGAATGTCAAAGTTTATTGTAGATATTAGTCTTATGTCCTTTATGTCTATGATAGTTGCAAAATTGATCCTCATTCCACCATGGGGGTTTGAATTGTGGATTATATTCCTTCATTTCAGGTAGTGTTATAATATTATTTTCAGGAAGTTCTTCTAATGCAGATTCAAGTGATTGTCCCAATGGTTTAAAATTTTGTTTAGGGAAACTTCTTTGTTTTTATTTTGCTTTATCTGAAGATGGACCTTTGAGATTGTAAACAGGCGATGATGTTTTAGTTGTTTTTGCATCAATCACTCCGTCATTGACTACATTCTTATTCTTTGCCCAAAAAGGTGTCTTGTTGTTTGAATTCTATTTTTGATCTTTTTCATTATTAGGTTTAATAGTTCCATCATCGATAAGAGTTTGCTCAATTTGAAATCCCATTTCTATGGCTTCATCAAAGGAATCCAAGCATTTGAGGTGAAGTTCCCTTCCAATTTCTTTGTTCAAATTTTGACAAAAGAGGTCAACCAATTCTTTGTCTGGAATGGTATAAGGTAATTGCTTTGTTAAATGTCTCCATCTTTGTAAAAATGACACAAAAGATTCACCTTGTTTTTGTTTGGTGTTGAAAAGGTTTGTCATGGTCACTTTAAGGTGAAAATTGAAACTATAATTGGAGAAAAATTTATCAACCAATTCTTGAAAGAATTTGGTGGTCGGGGGTAATCGTGAAAACCATTCCATAGCCTCTCCTCCTAGACTGCGAGGGAATAATCTCATAAGGTACATTTCATCAACTGCAGATTCCATGGTAGTAGCACAAAATTGTCTTAAGTGGTCCTTAGGATCTCCTTTTCCATTATATTTGTCAAGTTTTGGTATGTCTCAGTGGTTAGGAAAAGGTGGCATTGGTATGCTCGGATCGAAGGGATAAGGACATATATCTTCAATGGAGAACTTGTGAGATGATGTTTTACTATTCTCAAGAGTATCCAATTCTTGTCTCAATGTTCTAAGCTCATCCAAAATAGGATAGTTTGTAGGTTTAGGTTTTGATGTCTTTGAAGATCTTTTTTAACCAAGTTGTAGCTAAAAGGGTATATGATCTTTCATTCTACCATCATTTCTTTTTTGGGATGCTTAGATTCACTAGATTTAGGTTGGTCATTCATTGTGAGTAATGATATGTCAAAATCAGGAGGCATTTTGATTCCTTCATCAGCAAGGGCCTTAAAGTATTGTTGTGGGTTACATTTCACCACCTTTGTAAGGAGTTTAGTGAACCTATTATCGTTAAGAGCTTCATTTATGGTGGATTGTGTTATTTCTTCAGTGTCAGTTTCACTAGTTGCCACACTAATGAGATATTCCCCATCAAAGTATTTTCCCTAAGGGTTCACTTCTTCTTGAAAAAAAAATTCTCTTGTTCTAGGGGTCATAGGTGATTGTTCTAATTTTCAACCCAAGATAATGTATGAGACCTAAGACTAGGATGCAATGAAAAGGATATGATTCTAAGATGGGATATGAAAATGGTATCATATGATATGACAAGCTAATAATGCAAGAGCTCAAAGGAAACTCTAGGTCCAAAAGTTGGTTATGATGTAAAGGCTTTACTTTTGTTATGATAGATAGACACAAGGACCAATGATCAAGAGAGGGTATGTAGGAGATGATGGACTCCAAAATTATTTCCCTACTCAAGGATGATGAGCCTTAAGTGATGTCGGTGATAGATAGCCAATGGTTTGATTTCAAGACCTAGGAAGAGTAGCCTAAGTGCAAGCTAAGAGTTTTATTTGATTGATGATGAATATGAAAAGGAATAAATTCTTGGAACATGCAAAGGTTAGGTGGGATGGTCTTGATATGCAAAGGGGTTGAACATGCAAGAACTAGGTGGAATGATATAGGCATGTAAGGAATATGTAATGTGACCTATGTATGCAAGACTAGGAATATGCAAGGACTAGGATGAAAGGGATATGAATATGTAAGGACCATGAATATGCAAGGGCTAGGTGAAATGCAAGGACTAGGTGGAATGCAAGGGCTAGGTGAAATCCAAGGATTAAAAGATCAGAACTAAAGGATGATGGCCCCAAGAAATCTATGTGATAGATTCATTTTGGATGTTTTTTTTGTTTGACATTTTGGGGTTTTGTAAGGTTTGAGGTGTTGCCAATTACTAGGTGTGATGTTTCTTTAAGGTTTATTTTTGAACACACACACAAGACATGGTAGACAAAATGCTTGATTTTAACAATACAAGCACAAATCCTAAGGTTGGCAAGGAATATATTCACTAGATTCCACATGGGTTTCCCCAGTAGCAATTATTCTTAGCAGGTGACTTACAAGCTTGGCCACATTGGCTCCCCTCCATGACACTCACTTCTCTAGGTCAACCAATCTTTAAGCCCTCATAAATCTCCCATGACAGGCTCTTCACCTCTACTAAGAACTACAAGAATGTGGATGTCTTGGCAATGACCATTGTTGCACCAGTGAATAGAAGGGTTTTTGGCTTCTAAAACAAGAGGGTTCTAGTGAATACTCAGGGTCACGGCACATCGTGAGCATACAACAATCCACTTAAGGCTTTAACCACTCGACTAGGGGCTCTTATACCTTTAAAAGAAAAGGTAGGTGCCCGTTTTCGAATGGAACTACAAGGTTAAGGCCTTCATACTATGAGGACTTGACAATTTAGTCTCATCCTTTTATATATTGGCTCAAGTAAAAAATTGATTGGAGTCATTCCCTCTTTTGAGGCAGGCCCCTCTAAGGTTATAAACACGAAAACAGACGGGTCTAGTTTTTGATCACCAAGTTTGCACAAGGTGAGAGCATACTCCCTACCATCTTAAGCATAGCAAACAGTGTTCATTGACCCCCTAGTTAAGCCTATGTGAGAGAAGACAATTATTCATTTTAAAGCACCAATTGAAATGTGTTCTAAGCTGAAAGACAGTCAATTTCAAAATCATGTCTTCAACAAACGTCCTGCATTAAAATTTCATTAGTAGTTTCATACCTCCTTTCTTTGAAAAATGTATCTTTTGATTTCAAGTCTCTTTCAAAATGACCCTACAAGAAAAACAAACTAAATTAGGTCCGAAATCTAAATGAAACTAGAAAATAAAAAGACATTAATCTAATTAATCCAAATATAGACTAATTTAAATCTAAAAGTTAATCTAATTTTAGTACTAAAATTAAATCTAAATTAAAGTTAGTCAAATCTAATTAAATCTACCCTAAAAACTCATTTAAATCCTATTGATACCAAAAATTGGCAAGGTAACAACCTTTATGGGAAACTCAATTAATGGGGGGACCAATTGTGCTAAACTGAGTGACCTCCAGATTTTTAAAGAAGTTGGATTCTAATGTAGCTGGGGTTTTGAATGGGAAAAGGAAGCATATATATAAAATGAAAATATAATTAAGGTGATGTGCCTGCAAGATGTAGATAAGGGTATGGTAAATATATCATTTAAGATTAGATTCAAGGGCTCGTTCAGCGATCTGCTATGTTCCAGAATCACAGAAATCAAAGATAAAGATCTGAACAATTCATCTAATGAAATAAAATGATTATCACATACATTCACTAAAAAGAGGAGTCATAGACATGATCTAAATCAATAATTTGTATTTAAAACCATAGAAGTTCTTGCAAATGTACAATCCAGATAATAATGGAATAGTATTGATGTCTTATCAAATAACATAAGAAAAATAGAAAGGCCAAACAATGGCATAGTCTGAAAGTTTCATATAATAATCTAAAAAAAATACTAAAGGCCTAGTGTCTTTTTTAATTTTTCTACATATTCCAAACTCATTTTCTGAAGCGAGTAGTATTTATAGCCAACAATCCACCGCCTGGAAAGCTTGTAACAAAAAGATTCTATATCTTGAGCAATGATTTCTCTCAGTCATTATAACATAAAATATTTGGGCCATGGCATGTAGATGCTTCCCAGCCAGATGCATCCCCTACAAATGATGGCAGTGGTCAACAAACATCCCGTGCAAAAAAGTGTCACTTCCCAGTAGAGACAGTTAGAACACATGGCGGTATTTTCATATTGCTGCTCACTTTATCCTTCTCTTGATGAAGACCTACTGAGGGGATATGTGCTAGCATTTTGCAACCCGTGGTTCATTCCTTCCCTTTTTCATTGAAATCTTGTGTTGGGATGACACGTAACAACAATTTTTACTATCGATCCCATTTGTGGGGTTCGCCAAATCTTTATGCAAATGGAAACGATATGGCATGTGGGCGAGGCTCAATTGGAAAGTGAAGGTAAGCAGTTAAAAATAGCCCATGGTGAATACATGTGGAAGCATAGCGGGAGCCAGTTTAAGAGTGAAGGAAGCCTTGACTATGAGGTACATTGGGTGGACACATGGAAGCAGCCGATAGAGTATTGAAAAAAGAATTCTGATGAAGGGCTAAGGGCAGCAAGTTTGAACATATGAGGGTCAGTCCAGTACCTAGCAAAACACAAGAACAAAACCCGAAGTGAGCTCAAAGAATTTTACATTCACAAATCCTAAATTAAAATCTACTTTAAAAAATAGAATCTAATCTAAAATTAAACTCTAATTCAAATAAAAAGTTAGACTTAATTTAAAATCTAAATCTAATTTGAATTGAAATCTAATTAAAATCAAAACTAAAGTTAATTCTAATTTAAATCTAAATTGAATATAATTTGAAATCAAAAAAGTTAAATTAAATCTAAATTAGAATCTAATTTTAAATTCTAAATTATTCCTATGTTCTGAATTAGAAATTAAATTCTACGTTCTAAATTAGAAATTAAATCTAAAAAAAAAGCTAAATCTAAAAAGAATACTAAAGGCCTGGTGTCTTTTTTAATTTTTTTGTTTCTTCCAAATTTGTTTTCTGAAGTGAGAAGCAGTATTTATAGCCAATAATCCACTACCTAGCGAGCTTGTAACAAAAAATATTTTATATCTTGAGCAATGATTTCTCTCGGTTATTGCAACATAAAATATTTGGGCCATGGCATGTAGATGCTTCCCAGCTAGATGTATCCCCTGCAAATGATGGCAGTGGTCTAGAAACATCTCGTGCAAAAAAGTGTCACTTCTTAGCAAAGGCGGTTAGAAAACATGATGGTATTTGCATATCGCTACTCGCTTTATCCTTATCTTGATGAAGACTCGCAAAGGGGATACGTGGTAGCATTTCGCAACCCATGGTTTGTTCCTTCCCTTTTCTGTTGAAAGCTTGTGCTAGGATGACACATAACAACAATGTTTACTATCAGTGTCGTTTGTGGGGTTCGCCAAATATTGAAAGCTTGTGCTAGGATGACACATAACAACAATGTTTACTATCAGTGTCGTTTGTGGGGTTCGTCAAATATTTATGCGAGTGGAAGCTATGTAGCATGTGGGTGGGGCCCAACTGGAAAGTGAAGAGAAGCAGTTAATAATAGCCCATGGTGAAGAAATGTGGAAGAATAGTGGGAGCTGGTTTAAGAGTGAAGGAATCCTTGGCTATGAGGTGTACTGGGTGGACATGTGGAAGTAGTCGACATAGTATAGCAAAAATAAGCTCGATGAAGGGCTAAGGGTAGCAAGTTTGAACATATGAGGGTTGGGCCAGTACCTAGAAAAACACAAGAACAAAGCCCAAAGGGAGCTCAAATAATTTTATGTTCACAGCTTTTGGCGACTACCAGGGGCATTTCGCCTGTAGAATGAGGAACCCAAAATTTTCTCTGACTTGCAGACCAAAGCCCCATCCATAGGGCAATGGAATTAGAGTTTAGAAAGAGATGCTTGCAGAGGTAGCTAGTTGGCCTCAGATGGTCTTGATACATCATGCAGATTCTCTTGCACTCCACTCAGGTCAAGCATTTCTTTATAAGGTAGCACCTCAAGTAAATCAGTCCTAGACTCACATTGGAAAAGCAGTCGCACTATCGGATGAATGATGCCTTCAGTATTTGTTGTGGTAGGAGGCTGGCTGAAACTCTAGAAAACGGTTGGGTCCTACTCCTTCTCTTCAAATTTTTCCACAATTTTCTCAGTTGTGGCGACTGACTCATCTTCAAGAAATGGGGATGACATGACATGCCCATCTCAATTAGTCGGGAGAAATTTTCCCGCATGTTATCCATAGTCCAGTTCAAAGTAGTTGCGCAGGCGTTAGTACGAAGGATGGCTAAGTGGTAGTGGATAAATTCGTTTGTCATCTTGGCAATAACATTCTAATCCTCAATCCCTACCTTTGCTAAGTTTTCATCAGAGACCATGTATAGCTTACTTAGCAAACTCTTTTCCTCAAGAACCCTTTCCATGATGAACCACAGGAATCGCTCAATTGTTCCATGAACCTCCCTACTCAATTTTGTTGCCACCGACATGAATCAAAGCATTGGATGCAGTATTAGGCAGAAGTCCTTGACCTTTCCCAGTATGAAATATATAGCTACTAAGCTATTGGGAGGAGGTCTGACTAAGCAGCAGGGGCCTGGGGAGCACTCCTTAGAAGGGAAATCTCCACATCCTTTGAGCTGAAAACATCTATCAATTTCATAATTCTAATGTTTGCAGATGTAATTTTTCCCTCAACGTTGCTTAGCTCTTTGGACTAGTTTTCTTCAGCCCTTCTCTTGTTTATTGACTCTGATTCAAGAGAAAGCTTCATCTCTTGAAGCTCCTTTTCCAATTTATCCTTTTGGGCCCCAAAGTCTACCTCCTTCTCTTGCATATTTTTCTCCAATTGAGCACGCCGCTATTCAAACTCTTTATCAATTTTTTTGCGTCGCCTACTCTGCCAAAGTTAATCGGTTCTAATAGTCTTGGTTTCTCTTTCGCAACACATCGGCCAAGGTGGAGTTAACAGATTGGAACTTTGCAAGTACCTCACAGAGTTTGTGCTACTCTACCTCTGTTGCCTGCGGTTTTTCTAATAAACATGCAACATCTACCTCTATTTCTTTTTCCTTTGCTTGCAAGAACTTGACCCTATCCTTCACAAGTTTCAACTCTTCTTCTTTCTTTTTAATTTGGCGAATAGACTTGAGGAAGTTCGTGGTCACCACTCGTTGCATTTCTTCCATGAGTTCAACCTTGTCCTATGGTTGGGCTGCTCTTAGATCAAGTCCCACAACATACATGTTGTATTCATCTGGAAACATCTCCCCTTATGGTTTGACAATGTTCAGGTACATGGTGGTGAAATTCAACATTTCTTGCACTTCATTGTAAATAGTATACACCTTTGGTTCCACCACCTTTTTGTCATCCTTTGATTTTCACTTTTAGATCCTGAGGGCCTACGCTTCCTTTGTAGCATCACCCTATGCCATAAATTGGGATGGCGACTGAACTAGCCTACCTGCAAAAGGTTCACCGAGAGGTTCAATGAAAGGGAATGTGAGGGTAGTGGATTCAGGTGCTTTCCTTTTGGGGAGAATGACAGTTTGTGGGGAGAAATTGGGAATTTTCCAAAGTTCAATCTGTGAACTAATGGGAGAACTCATCGGCTATTGCGGCGATTGTGGGCTCATGGCAGACTCTAGGGAGAAATTGGGAATTTTCCAAAGTTAGGTAGAGAAGATTGGGTAGTGGTAGAAGGTGTAAGGGTCTACGGAGGCATTAAGAGAAATGAACTTGTTTGGGAGAACTGGGAGAAACCTCCCACAACAATTATGGTAGAGATAGAGAAGGTAGGGCTAACACTTATAGTGATGGGTGTCATAGAAACAACAAGGGCTACTAAAGATTGAAAAGTTAGAGAAGGAGCAAACATTACCTGTTGACTAGATGATTGCAACTCCTCGCTTGCCATGGCCTCCTAGCTTGTTGCGGGTGTTTGTGAACTCTCCCTAGCAATTGCTTCTATGCACTGCCATTTGGTGAGTGGGGTTTCCTCCACTGCGGTTTTTGATTGTTGTTGGGTCATTCTTGTCCTTGCGGCAACCTAGGTGAGTGTTTGTGAAGCTCTTGATAGATTCATTTGCACATTTGAAACAAATTGAATAGGCTAGTTTGTTTCCTTTTTCTTTTGCTAAGCGAAGGCCAATGATAATTCTACTTCTTTCTCCTTTCCTTTCCCTGCATGCTCTTTGGACTCCTCATTAGAGTCATCATAACTATTAGCACTTGCATTGAAATTCATGTGTGCCTCATTCCAAAATCTTTCACACTTCCATAAGCGTCCTCGGGTTTGTTGGTCTCTTGGTGGTATACCCAAAAATCTCTAATTTTCTCTTCCCTCCAACCTTTTGTCTTTAACAACTTGTTTCGGAGGCCAGTTCCTATTTTGCACTTCTCATCATACATCATCATAGGGAAGTAGAACTTATGCCATGACTACTTATTGTCCTACATAGGAATCTAGATCAAATCAACCAGTATATCATATAGGTCTTTCAACAGGTTGCACCTCTTTTCCTAGTAAGTCCATTGGTTGTGTATTACCTTGAGAAATTCATTTGGCACATCATTTTTGGGGTCGTAATTTCATTTATCGCAAATCATTACCAACCCAAGATGAGCCAGATTATCTTTCAGTAGGTTGTGCATTTGTTTCTTGTTCATGACCACCATTTTGAAGGTTTGTGGGAAGCCAAAGAATCCCCGCTTCTTGGCCTTCCCTCCACAAAATTTGTAGTCAATAAGAGATACTTTCCAAAAATCTCAAGGGCTAACACCCGATTTGTGACATAGGTCAGAAGGTGAAATGGTTCTTTGGTGAAACAACGCATTAGGATGAATGTGAAATCCACTTTGAGAAACCAATCACACTTGCGAGTGAAGCTCTGCATATATGTAGTCTATTCCTAGGTGAGCCAGTTGAAACCATCATCCCCTTTTAAATCTTGCAAAATTGAAGTCAAGAAATAGTTTGAAAATGCATAATAGTCATAGGTAGAAGAGAGCAAAGGATTCCATATAGAAACTGGCCTTTGTTTGCCTGACTCATCAAAAATAGACAACCTCATATACTTCTTAAAGAAATTAGGGTTATGGTGCAAAAATATGTGAGCAAGGAAGGAAAGAAACCTGTACATTTGTTGCATTGGGTAACTCCTAATTTACCTTAGCATCTCACCAAAAAGGTATTTTGCAAAGTCATACCAGAAAAAGGTATGCTACTTGTAGAACTGAAACCCCGGACCCAACTGAAATTCATGTACATCTTTTTCGGTGTCCAGGCCACAAACAAATGCCAACATTAGGAATTCGAGTATGTGCAAGATCATGATGGGCCAAAAAGTGGCAATATGATGGATATGTGTAGGGTATGTGGGTGACGACTTTATTTTTACCCAAAAATGATGAAACAAAAAAGGTTTTTAAAGGAGATTCTTAGATTTACACCAATATAAATCATGCTTTACTTTGAATTTAATAAATAATTATTATTCATTTTCTATTTGAATTATGACTAAATTCCTGATTGATAGGTTGATTGAAAAATATCTATAGCTTTCAAATGGTATCACATTTTTTGAATCTGAAACATGCGTCACATTCTATGCTTCACTTACTATAGGATTTTAAAAAAAAAATGAATGTCTTGAAGTTTTGACCAAGTTAAGGTGGTCAAACATATGAGTTTTTATATTTTTTAAAAGTTGTAATAAAAATTCATAATTAATTATTTACTTGGAAAAAAAATTACAAAAAAATATGCATCACATTGGGACATGATTCCTCTACTTATATCTAAAATATTATAAAAAAATACTATCATTTTATTGTGGTTAGGGTGGTCAAATAGACACCTACTTATTTTTTTCCTGAAATTTAAGTTCTACTACATTGAAATTTCAAATTTTCACCAAATAGAATTTAAAAAAAAAAAACAAACCTTGTAGTTTAAAAACTATATTCAATTTGCTGTAGATTCTATTCTTACAAATTTTTGAAATAATATAAATAAATTATTCAAATTTTTATGTCAAGTTGCCTAATCTGATTTTTTTGAATTTTTCGCCACTTAAGGGCCTATTTTTTCCATGATGATCTTGCACATACCCATGCATCCTACATGTTTGCAGGGAAGCCGATGAGCAGCATCAAAATCTTTGGTGGCTTTTGATGATCTTCCGTAGGCCTTTTGGTTTCATTGTTATAAAATTCCCGAGCCTTTTTCATGCCTCTTTATATTTCCTCTCCCTTTGCTAGGTTGAATGTCTCTACCTCTTCCTATCTGGAGTTAGGGTTAGGGATGCACAACACATTCTAGATAACTTCTGAATAGATATTGACCTTTAAACTTTAGCCCTCAATGGTGCTGGTGCATGGGTTGAAATTTTCTATGGCTGCATCGACTAGTTCTGGGCAATAGTGAACAAATGGGACCATAAACTATGGTATCCCACCATACCATAGCTTCTGTGACAATGACTTTGGGCTAGAGGATACCTTCATTCTTTCACAGGCTTCCTCCCTCAAATTCTTGGGGTTTTTTGCAAGGATGGGATCATGAATATTATCCCAATCCTCCTTGATTCGGCTCTAATCCCTATACTTTTTGGGCTTCTCCAGAACCCATGTGTTTTCCCATTCTAGCCTCTTTGGTATACTAAGCAAAGCATAAGAAATATTTTCAAAGATGTAGATGGTTGATGCTCTATGCATATCATCAAACAAGCTCTATGTTTCTTCTCCCTGGGCCTCTACTCATGATTTTTTTTAGAACTCTACCATTTCCTACATTGCTAGAGATTTTTTGCTTAACTCAAACTTTCTATAATTTACCTCGGCTCTAGTTGCACTTAAAATTTCTTTTGCTCTAGACAAAATTTTCTGAAAAGCATTCATAATACAAAAACCTTTTGCATGTGACATGGCGAACAACGCTCACCTACTTGCATTAAATTTGGCATGTACTGCCAGTTATTTGCTCGTGTGAAGCGAATTACTTGTCATTTTGAAATGACAAGAATTCATAATGACCCTTTGCAATGATGTACTCTGGCATGATTTTTCTTGGAACTTGAGCTGGCGATTTGAAGGCATCTTAAGCATCATATGTCATGGCAATTAATATCCCAAATAGAATGATTAAGCCAAAATATGCAATAAGTACCTGAAAAAATTTGTGTCCTTTGAAATTTGAGAAGCACCTATAGAACAACACCTCAACTCTTAGCCATATGAACTACCACCAGAGACTACCACTAGCTTATGCAATTAATTAGATTCCACTAATCCTTGCACACAACAAATCATACCTAGAAGACACAAATGGGTGAGAGTTTCGAGTGATCCTTGGTGAAAATTTTAAAGTGGTACTTGATTAACCTCATGCTTATGGTATGCAAATGGCCATGCTTATCCTAGCCATTTCTATAAATAGGCGCTTTAGGCAATAGTGAAATCACACTCTGCAACTTTTAGCAGAATTGGTATTAGGTGATTGACTTAGCATTCAGTGTTGGCAGTTTTCTTAGGATTTGTATAGAGTTTAGACTTAGGCGATTGGCATAGGGCTTGTGTCTGACATTTGTATAGAGTTTTGTCACCATGAATACCCCAATTAGGCTAGTCTTTCATAAGTCCCAAATGGATTTTTTGGGAGAGATATCGACTAGGCGCCTTAAGAGGATGACCAAAAATAAGCATTCCTTGGCCATCATAGCCATGAAATGGGTTCTAGGACGTGACTTCCTTAAATATGAAGATAAATATAGAGTTAACACTGATGTGTGCTCTCACTTTGTCCAGTCAATGCTCAACATCCAAATTCCCAAGTCACTCATTCTATGCCTGGTGAAAGAGATCTTTCCAAAGAAATACCTGAACGACCTCAAAGAGGTGGTGGCAAATGTTGCATTTGGTGGAGGTATTCCAACTGCAAGCGACCTTCATAAGTTCATTCAAGAAGATGCGGTCATACCATGGCTGTCGTTCCTGAGTAGTTTCTAACTCCAGTCGCAGGAAGAACATTGTGAGAGGGTTACCCGTACTTGTCACTTCATCTTATGCTTGTACAATGTGGTGCCATTTTACGATATCGAATGGTACACTGACTTCAAGAACTTGGTGTTCCCTCCGCCACTTTTCATTTTTCCTACAAATATTGCTGCTGCTGGTCCTGGTGTTGCCCTTGATGATGAAATGGTTCTGGATGCTATCATTGATGCTGCCATTTTTGCCTCTCACACTCATGACTGAAGAATTCTTTTATGTTTCAAAAACTAAAGCTCATTAGTCTATTTTTTGCATATATGCCTAGAAAAGGCCTTATAGTAGCCGTATAAAGAAGATTCAAATATATATATGGGTATATAATTTAAAAGTGTGGCCTCTAAGCCATTTTGATACTTGTATTTAGCAAAGTATATAAATATAATGAAAATATATCTTATGTTTAAATTTTTTTGTCTCCTTTGCTTGCTATTTTTCAATATGGGTTTGCTTTTCTTTTCTTGCACATGTATGCTTATTTCAATTCATCCTATGGGTATTATTTTTCTCTACCTCATGGTTTCTTTTATCTTTTTCTTCACTTTGTGATAATGGGCTCCATTCACTTATGCTTCTCACACTTGAAGAATTAATTATTTGAAAGATCGGCCAACAAAAAACATAAGGAAAAAAGAAAAACACTATTCACATATTTACATTGGTGGAACAAACTGAAAGTTAATTGAATAATTTTAAATGAATCTTGTTGACTGAGATCCCTAATGGTTCATGTTCCATGGTTTCTAATTCAAATGCGTTGTATTCCTTGCACTGAATTATTCTGAAAGGGCCTTCCCAGAGGATATCAAACTTCCCGTGTTGGCCGAGCTTTGCTGCCCTTTCATTAAAATTTAGCACTAGGTCATCGCGCTTCAGACCTTGGTCCAAAGGCTTCTTATCAAACCATCTCTTAACCACCTAATGGTGGTTGGTGATAGCTATCAGGGACTTTTCTCTTTTCTCCTACACTTCCAACAACTCGGCTAGCCATGCCTCCATTGCACCGTTTTCTCTATCTTGAGAGGTTTGAGCCATTGCAGTGTCGGAATCTCCATGGAGATAGGCAATAGGGATTATTTTACATATACTAATTCATACGGTGAAGTCTTGAGGAATTTCTTACGAGTTATGCGGTCTGCCCAAAGTGTCACCCGAATATTTTTGTGCCATTTCCCGCTAGTGCTCTTAACCAATTCTTTTGATGAGTTAGACTAAATTTTTATTAGTCGACTCTTCCAGGCCATTACCTTGCAGATAGTAATTTGATGATGTTTTTAAGAATATGTCACCCATGAGTGCGAATTGACATACCTTAGATCCTAGGAAAGCCTTGGCATTGTCGGAGATGATGGTTTTAGGAGGGCCGAATCTGGTCACGATCTCTTCAAGAAAGTCTACTATCTCTACCTCTATTGCATTCTTCAGGGGCATGGCTTTGATCCACCTTGTGAAGTAGTATGTTGCTGTCATAATCCATTTATGCCTGACATTGGAGGTTGGATTAATCATCCTGATGAAATCAATGCCCCATTGTGCAAATGGCTCATCAACTACTATCAGGTTGAGGGGCATAGTGGAATTTTTCCTTCTCCCTATGAAGAATTGGCATTCCTTGCAAGATTTTACCAAGCAAAATGAGTCATTAAATAGCATGGGCCAAAAGTACCCAATGCACATAATTTTGATGGTGGTGGTCTTTGTAGAGAAATTCCTGCCTATGGGACTACTATGGAACGTGTCGAGGATCTTTTTAGCCTACTCTATGGTGATACTCTGCAACAAAATGCCATTGAATTTCCTCTTGAAAAGGACTCCTTCAATGAGCACATATTCGTTGTTTTGTAGTCGATAGAATCTTCTCTTTTGAGAAAGAAGGCTGAGTGGATATTTTCCCATGTGCATGAATCTTACTCTATCCACCAACCAACAACCTTCAGACTTAGACTCATTCATTAGAACCAACTCTGGTTCTTCTTTGGTAGTCATTTCTTCATCATGCACCAAATATTCACATAGTCCTCTTCCTTAGATGGTCTTTGTAGGATTGACCTCAATGTCATATTCAAGGATCTTGGTGATCTAATTAGCCCTTTTTCCAGTGATTTCTCCTTCCATGGTGTATTCACACACACTAGAATGTGTGGCATAAACAATCACCTTATTGCAAGAGATTAGGTGTTGAAACTTCTTGAGTCCCTTAACTATTATGAAAGCTTGCCTCTCTATGAATTTGTAGTCTATCTCATATTCCTTTAGGGTTCGAGAGTGGAATTCTATTGGATGCTCTCCCTTTCCTTCATCGTCTTTCTACGTTAAGATAGTAGCAATGCTTGACTTGTTGCTGAATACATACATTAAGATAGTAGCAATGCTTGACTTGTTGCTGAATACATACATTATGAATTCCTTCAATAGGTCTAGATTAGCTAGCACAGGACCCAAGGAAATAGCATCCTTAACCTTTTCAAAGGCTTCTCTCGCTTCTTTAGTCCATTTGAATAATTGGTCCTCTTTTAGCATCAGGGTGATTGGTATGATTATCCCTACAAAATCTGAAATGAACTTGCTCACAAAATTTACCTTCCCTAGGAAGGATTGGACACCCCTTTTGTTGGCTAGTAGGGGAAGTTCTTTGATTTCTTTCACCTACTCAGGATCAATCACAATTCCTTCTTTGGACACTATGTGTCCCAATAGCTTGCCTTGTGGCACCTCGAAAACACATTTTTTCGGGTTCATGGAGACCCTAAACTCCTGGCATTTTTTAAAAACCATCTCAAGGTGATTGAAATGATCATCCTTATTTTTGGAAAAAACTATTAGATCATCCAAATATATTAGAATAATCTTGTTAATCAATTCGCTAAAAGCAATGTCCATGGCCCACTGAAAAGTGGCTCCCGCATTTGAGAGGCTGAAAAGCATTTTAGCATATGCGAATATTCCCCACTTGGTAGTGAATGTTTTCTTATGTTAGTACTCTTCTTTAACCCAGATCTAATTGTAACTAGAGAAGCCATCTAGTAGAGAAAACATTTCTAAACCTGCCATTGTTTGTAAGATTGTCTCCATAGAAGGGAGCGGGTAATGATCTTTTAGGGATGCTTTGTTCAAGTCCCAAAAGTTAACACACAAGCGGATGCCTATGTTATTCTTTCAAACTGGAACCAGGTTAGACACCCAAGTGTTGTGCTTGATCGAGAAGACAATCTGGACTAAATTAGCTTGGTTAGCTCTTGTGCCATCATAACCTCGATCTTTGGATTAACCGGCCTCTATTTTTGGTGGACTGGTTTTGCACCTTCTGTTAGCTCAATTGTATGTTGGATGATGTTAGGATCATATCCCTTAAGGTCATCATATGACTAGGAAACTACTCCTTCATACCTCTCGCAGAAGTCAATGAGCCTTTCTTTATCATGATGTGGGATGTCTTTCCTAACTTTGAGCTTTCTTCCATCTCCAACCTAGAGGTCCATATAGTCACTTTTGGCTGCTTCAAATTTTCTTTTGTCATTTATGGCATCATCATAGTCAAAAATATTTTTGAGAGTGACAAGACCCTTTAGAAGCTTATTAGACCTTAGTTGAATGATCTGCCCGTCATGGGCTTCAACGATCTTTGGTTGGAGTTGGTTGGAAAACTCTCCAAACTATTGGATGAATGAGGCGATGTTTTCATCACTATCAAATACTTTCTAGCTTTGATCATTATCTGGGATGGCCAGTCAGACTATCACTCATACAGAGTACTTGTTATGCATTAGGTCGAAGGCAGGTTCAAATTGAGATCTGATTACTGCCATGCGATTCGCATCAGCATTTTGTTCTTGGGGCACGGTTTGGATGTTGAAGGCTTCAAAACCCTCAATCAATTCCAAGAGTTTATGTCTGTAGGATCTCATGGAGACATTCTTGGCTACAAAAATTCCCTGAACTTGGTTGACCACTAGTTCAGAATCTCTAAACACCATTAATTGCTTGATGTCCATCCGCTCTGCAAGGCTTAGACCTTGCACTAGGCCTTCGTATTCAACTTCATTATTCGAACAAGCAAACTAGAAGTGGAAAGATCGAAGTTTCTTTTCATTGTGTGGGGATGTCAAACATATCTCGGATCCTACACCCACTTTGCATCTTGTTCCATCAAAGTGGAGCATCCATAGTTTTGAAGCTTGGTTACATTCAGGTTCCTTCATGACCTTCAGAAGAACTTGATCTTCATCGTAGATAACATAGGTGCCTAGCCCAGTAGCATGATAGTTGCTAAAAGGGTCAGCATCTATATATTCACTCAAAAGGACTTCTTCTTGATTGGTCCAATCTCTGATCACCTTTTCATCTTCTATCAATTTAGTGCAATATGTTTCTTCCTAAGTGAAAGAGGTGTGGGAAGCCTCGAAATTGACTTTGGCTTCATCGGCCACATGTTTCGAATGCAGAGATTTAGAATTTATCTTAATTTTGGATATGTGCTTGGTCCTTAGAATCAAGTGTGACAAGTCCAGAGAAAGATACCCACCTATTTTTGAAGTAAACTCTCAGGATAGGCAGAGACCAAACATAGGGGGAACATCTATGATCACAGTGTCTTGTGGGACTGTGATACTAGTTCAAGTGAACAAAGTCAATGGGAGGTCCTTGATGAGGCCTATGGTCTCAAATTTGTGTCCATCAAGCTGCATAACTCCCTTCTTTAAAGGTTTGTAGCTAAGTCCTAAGGCCTTAGCTATCTACTTGGGCATGACTGTAGTGCTAGCACCAAAGTCAATCATGGAATTATGTAATAATTTCTCCCCTATAATGAGAGTTAGGAAGAAGGGTTTAGGATTTGGCTTATCTCTAACCCCTACAAGGGCTTCCATTGTGCTATTTTCACGAGAACTTTGGTAGTAGGTGATTGATCAACATCCTTCCCTTTGAGCGATTTCTCTTTTGGTTTAATGATTGGATCCTGCCGGAGAGCCTTCAGTAGCAATTTCTTCTACTCCAGAATGGCTAAAATATCCCATAGGAAATGTTAGTGGATGATTTTTTTAATTGTTCCACCACATTGAATAGTGGTGGGTTTGGAGGCTTCTGCTCCTTAGCTCTTGTTATAACAATTTCCCTTTGCGGCAGACATTGTGGCACCACTGCGGAGGTACTAGGAGTCTAGTTGGAAGCACTTTTAGGTTGTGGACTGACTAGTTGCAGAACTACTAATTCACCTGTGAATCTCTTCTTGGAGTGATTGTTGTAATTAGATTGTACTTACAGTATTTTAAATGTGGGTGCATCATTGGAAAACACTGCCTCCTCCTCTTCCATTAATGAGAAGAGTGCGTGATTGGGAGCAATATCTATTTCTGCCTCTAGAGACATCCCTTGCATTGGAGCAATGAGCATCATATTTTCCAATTTTGAAGAGGCATATACATAAGCTCCATGGTCCAATGTTGTGCCTTGACTATGTTGCTCTGCCACCTTTTGTTGTAGATTTCCATGCAAGCAATTTCAGGGCATATGTGAATCACCGCAAGGGAAGTACTAGGGGTTCGTGTCATCAACTAAATTGTCTTTCCCTGCGGTTAGCTCTCTGCTCTAGCTTAGATTGGCACTCTATAGCAGAGTGGGTACCGACACTATTTGATTTGTTGTTTGCACCTACAGATTTGTGCGAGCATCTCCTTGGAACTAGTTTTGTTGGTAAGAGGACCTTCCGCCTTAATAATTATGATAGGTCAGCTTTAGAGGCACAACCTGGTTGCGCTTGATAACAGTTATCTTGTTGGTGATAGCCTACAACATTTCTTTGACATCACTTATATCTTCATTTGAAGAACCGAATGTGGAAGAAATGTTATGTGGTTTTCTCTCATATGTATACATGGATTGAAGAGGAGCAGTTGCACTGGTAGACGATGTCACTTGGGAATCAACTAATACTTTGGGGAATATAGGCATGATGGGATGAGGTAGCAATTTTCCCTCATCAATTAGATTTTTCTCTGCTTTAACTATGACACTATATGCATCAGGTAGAGTGGTTCCACCAAGTGACTGAATCATCATTGAAATGCCAATGTTGATGGACTTTAGGTAGAACATGAACGCCAGCTCGACCGGCGAGCGGATCGCAGCTTGAATTCTTTGCCAGGTTATGTGAAACTGGGCATTGAAGTCAATCATGGCTTCATATGGGGCTCATTTGATGATCTCTAGCTAGTGATATTTTGAAGACCTATCTCTATCATTAGAGATTCTTTCATAAAACGGATCTCCAAGTTGGTCCCAAGTGTCGATAGTATTGGGCTACAGTGTGCGGTACCAATCTAGTGCCTTACCCCTGAAAGAGGCTGCAAGCAACCTTAGTGCCACATTTTGGGTAGTGATTCCATGCACCAAACATACGTCTACAACATCTTTCATATGTTTAGACAACATCCTTGAGCCATCTTTGGTGAACTTAGGTATGGATTTTAGAGCGGTGACCGAGATAAGGGCCCAAACTGTGGGTGCTACTAGTGTAACAAGAGGACTTCCAGCATCCCATTCCACATAATTTCTATTAGCAGCGGGCAACATGGCTAGCAGTAGGGGTGGGGGAAGTGGAATGTTCACTAATTGGGTCAAGACCCTAACTGTCCCTAGTGGTAGTACTAACAAACTAGGATTATTCATTGTTTAGGACCTAGTAATAGGTCGATGGCTCATACACCCTCTTTGAATTGAGATTCATTTAAGTAGGTCCCACCAGGCGTGTCAAAAAAAAGGAAACTATTCATGCCAAAAATGGGCAAGGTAATAGCCTTTATGGGAAACTCAGTTAATGGGGGGACCAATTGCACTAAACTGAGTGACCTCTGAATTTTTAAAGAGGTCATCTTCTTCTATAACTAGGGTTTTGAATGGGAAAAGGAAGCAGATATATAAAATGAAAATCTAACTAAGGTGATACACGAAGATGTAGATAAGGGCACAATAAATCTATCCTTTAGGATTAGATTCAAGGGTTTGGTCAGCGATCTACTATGTTCCAATAAATAGAAATCAAAGATAAAGATCTGAACAATTCATCTAATGACATAAAATGATTATCACATACATTCACTGAAAAGAGGAGTCAAAGACATGATCTAAATCAATAATTTTTATTTAAAAACATAGAAGTTCTTGCAAATGAATATTCTAGATAATAATGGCACAATATTAATGTCTTATCAAATAACATAACAAAAACAAAAAGGCTGAACAATGGCATAGTCTAAAAGTTTCATATAATAATCTAAAAACAATACTAAAGGCCTAGTGTCTTTTTTAATTTTTATGCATCTTTCGAACTTGTTTTTTGAAGTGAGAAGCAGTATTTATAGCCACCAATCCACTACTTGGTGAGCTTGTAACAGAAAATATTATGTATCTTGAGCAATGATTTCTCTTGACTATTGCAATAGAAAAAATTTGGGCCATGGCATGTAGATGATTCCCAGCTAGATGCATCCCCTGCAAATGATGGCAATGGTCCAGGAAAATCCCGTGCAGACAAGTGTCACTTCCCAGCAGAGACAATTAGAAAATGCGGTGATATTTGCATATCGCTACTCGCTTTATCCTTCTCTTGATGAAGACCATCCAAGGGGATACGTGGCAGCATTTCACAACCTGTGGTTCATTCCTTCCCTTTTTCGTTGAAATTTTGCTTTGGGATGACACGTAGCAGCAATTTTTACTATCGACGGTGTTTGTGGGGTCCACCAAATCTTTATGTGAATGGAAGCTACGTGGCATGTGGGTGGGGCCCAATTGGAAAGTGAAGGGAAGCAGTTAAAAATAGCTCGTGGTGAAGATACGTGGAAGCATAGAGGGAGCCAGTTTAAGAGTGAAGGAAGCCTTGGCTACGAGGTGCGTTGGGTGGACACGTGGAAGTAGCCAATAGAGTATAGCAAAAAGAATGCCAATGAAGGGCTAAGAGCAGCAAGTTTGAACATATGAGGGTTAGGCCGGTACCTAGCAAAACACAAGAACAAAACTTAGAGGGAGCTTGAAGAATTTTCCATTCACAAATCCTAAATTAAAAACTACTTTAAAAATAGAATTTAATATAAAATTAAACTCTAATTCAAATCTAAAATTAGACTCTAATTTAAAATCTAAATCTAATTTGAATTGAAATCTAATTTAAATCTAATTAGAATCTCTAGATTAAATCTAATTAAAATCTAAGCTAAATTTAATTCTAATTTAAATCTAAATTGAATCTAATTTAAAATCAAAAAAGCTAGATTAAATCTAAATTAGAATATAATTCTAAATTATATATTAATCCTATGTTCTAAATTAGAAATTAAATTCTATGTTCTAAATTAGAGATTAAATCTAAAACAAAACCTAAATCTAATTAAAAAAGTTAAAAACTAAAATCTACATTTAAAACTAAATCTAATTTGAAAGTTAAAAATATAATTACGCCGAGAGGCCTAACCTACAGAGACAGCACGGGTGGAGCGTGACCGTGTAAAAAAAAAAATGTTAACTTATAAAAAGTAAAAGCCGACAACCAAAGCGTTTATTAAATATTATATATTTTCCATCATTAATTTTCCAACTAATTAATTAAAAGCTGACAACTAAAGAGATATGAAATAGTATATCATTTCGGTCATAGCTTTTGGAACTCATATAAATAGGAAGTAAATAGTGGGAATAAAAAATAGATTATTATCAGGAATAGTGCGAATAAATACAAAGGTGCAAATAGTGCGAATAAATATAGAGGTGGAAATAGTGTGAATAAATACAGAGGTGCAAATAGTGCGAATAAATACAGAGGTGCGAGAGAAAAAAATAAGTTACATTATAATATTTGTTTTATTATAAATAGGAATAAATAGTGTGAATAAATAGGAATAAATAGTGTGAATAAATACATAGGAATAAATAGTGCGAATAAATACAGAGGTGCAGATAAATACCGTGAGAGAAAAAAATAAGATACATTATAATATTTGTTTTATTATAAGTAAATAAATTTTTAATAAAATATCTATTATAAGAAAGTAAATATTTTTTTAGTTATATTCTTTTTTGGTAAAAAAATAATTCTATTATAATGCTTTTCAATTACAAATAAGAAAGTAATTTAATGTAAAATATAAATATATTATTAATTGTTTTTAGTTTTATTCTTTTAGGGTAAAAAAGTTAATTTCATAATGCTTATATTATAATATTTTTTTATAAGCAAGTAAATAATTTTTAATAAAATATCTATTATAAGAAAGTAAATATTTTTTTAGTTTTATTCTTTTTAGGGTAAAAAAGTAATTCTATTATAATGCTTTTCAATTACAAATAAGAAAGTAATTTAATGTAAAATATAAATGTATTATTAATTGTTTTTAGTTTTATTCTTTTAGGGTAAAAAATTTAATTACATTAAAACTTACATTATAATATTTATTTATAAGTAAGTAAATAATTTTTTAATAAAATATCTATTATGTGATTAATATATCACATACAAAAACAAGCAAATAGTGCAATGGATTAATATATTTGATTTGTAATTGAAGGGTTATGGGTTCAACTCTCATTGTGGGTTTAAAAATTAATATATTTTTTAATTAATTTATTTATTACTAATTTTATTGAAAAAGTTATTAATTAAATAAAATATATACATCACTTAAAAATGTTATGTTTCCAAATTTGATAGCATGCACTTTCTTTATGTTTGCTAACCTTAATTTTATTGTTCTTTTATTTTCAGTGAATAATCTAATTAAAAATGTCACAGAACGAATCAGAAATCATAGTTGAAAGCCCAACTACCTCTATAAGGTCAAATGATTTTGTTGAAACCCCTATCGACAAATGTGCAAGAATAGTTTTAGAGTGTTGTAATAACATTGTCAAAGAAATTGAAAATACAAGCTTAATGATCGATGATGATGTTGAGGAACTGGAAATAATGATAATGGAAGTTGTTGCAAAAAAAGTTCATGAGGCATATACTATAGTAGGTGTATTTCCAAATATGCTCAAAGACGTATATAAAGATCACTATGAAAATAAAGGTCATAATACCGATCTCATTGCTGAAGAATTTGTAATGTATTTACACCATTACAATGAGATGTTATTACTATAATCCCTTTTTATTTTACCTTCAATACTTCTTACATTTACAAACTTTGAAGACTTTAAAAAAAAAATTGAAGAGGATGTGTGGCAACATACAAGACTTCCATTATGCTACTCATTATTTGTAATGTACATGGCTTTTTTAAATGTGTGGCATTAAATATATTTTTTAAGTGGATGTGTGCCAAATCTATACGAAATATTACATGTGCTTCAAATATAAGTTACAATATTTTTAAGCAAATTTTTAAAGTTTTTTTACACATTTTATCCAATTTTTATTTTCAAATTTTAAATGATTTAGAAAAAAAATCATGTTATACAAATGATAATAGCAATTAAATATATATATATATATATGAAAATTGATTATGATCTCTTGCTCCACCAGCTCCCAAGTTCTCTGAGGCTTGCAATTCCCTGTCACTCAAACTCAATAGGTGGCCTGTTTGGAATAATGTTGCTGACGATAAATTTGTGTGGAATCTTAGTGGCAGTGGTGAGGTCACGGTCAAAGCTGCCTATAACTGTTTCTTTGATGATGGTGCTTCATCCCCCTCTGTGAAGTGTATCTAGTGCAAGTTGAGCCTTCTGAAAGCCAATGCTTTCCTTTGGATTGCATGGAAGTGAAGAGCTCTTACATGGGATAGATTGCAGAAGCTAGGAAAAGCTGGTCCCTCGAGATGTGTGTTGTGTTGGTGCGATGAAGAAAGTAATGATCATCTGTTTCTTCTCTGCCCTTATGCGAGGAGGGTTTGGTCTCTATTCCTAAACCACTAGGGGTTATCATGGGTTCTCCCCAGGGATGTCCCCCTATTGCTTGACTATTGGACCCTAAAGATTAAGAGCCCGGGGCTGCAATTTATTTGGCAGATTGCTCTGTCGCTGATCATATGGAATATCTAGCTCGAATGCAACTGGAGAATTTTTCTTGAACAAGAAAAGGTGGCTGATAGAGTTTGGGACTTGGTGGAGAGCTCCATGGCAGATCTTGGTCAGGTCCAAAATAAGAAGTTCAACTCCATATCTTCTAAAGAATTGCATTGGGCCAATGCTTGGCCACGCTTCAGGTGGTTGATGACCAATACCCACAGTGGGAAGCAGGATATGGCCAATGTGGATTGGGCGGCCCCTAAAGTTAGCTGGATTAAGTTAAATATTGATGGTGCTGCAAAGTGCAATCCTGGGGCTACTGGTAGCAGTGGTGTCTTCAGGGACTCGAGGGGTCAACCTCTGGGTCTCTTTACTTTTGACTGTGCCATCTCAACAAACAACTGGGTAGAAGCCTGGGCCTTGTGGAAAGGGCTTTCCCTTGCCAAGATCTGTGGCTGGAAGCGACTTTGGGTGGAAGGGGACTCAAAAATTCTGATTGAAGCCATACAAGGGAAGAGAATGAAGAATTGGAAGCTTGGCGCCATAGTGGAGGCTATAATATCAGCTAAACATGACTTTGAGGATATCTTCTTCACCCACATAAAAAGATCTAGCAATCCGGTCACCGACTAGGCTGCCAATTATGGGGTCAATTTGTTGGCTAGGACTGGGGAGGCTGATCATGTTTGGTGATCTAACTTCCCTTCTGCTATCTACAAACTATTGTAGAATGACATCAAACTCCGCCCTCCTTGATTTTGTTTCTGTCTACATTCAGTGGTTTCAATTTTGATCTTGCCTGTGTCCTCTTTCTTGCTACTGTTGTTTTGATTTCTCCTCCTTTGGCTTTGCCTCGACCATATGGTTTCCCTATTTTCAATTTTTGGATCCTTAAACCAGGTTTTTTATAACAAAAAAAAAATTGATTATGATCTTCATGATTGAAAAAATTAGATGCCTTGATAAATCTCTACATAATTTATATAATTATATAAATAAAAAATTAATATTTAATTTGTATTTTTAATAAATTATTCAATAAGTGTTTGGAAATCAATCTTCACCTAACCCTAATTCTAAATATATCTCCTAACCCTAACCCTAAACAAAATTAATAAACCTAACCCTAACCCAAACCCTAATCCTAAAAATAATCCTAACCCTAACCCTAACCCTAATACTAATACTAATACTAACCGTGACCCTAATCCTAACCCCAACCCTAACCCTAATAAAAGTTTGAACCTAACCATGTTTGACCCCTAACCATAACTTATATTATATTTTTATAATAAATAAAATAAAATATTATTATTTATCTAATAATATAATCAAATAATATAATGTTTCCTTCATCTATCTCCAATAGTGGACCCGCAAATACATACTCATCTGCATTTGAATCAAACTACATATAAACATAATTCAGTTGGTAAAAATGTTTTGATCTGAATTGCATGTTGGTTAAAAATGTTTTTATCTAAATTACATGTAAGTTCACTAAGCAGGTCTTATGAATGGAGCTTTAGGATACATCAGAAATACCATATACAAACCTGGATGTGGCCCACCAGATCCACCTACATATGTTATGGTTGAAGTTGATAATTACTCTGGAATTCCTTTTGAAGATGCATCTCCAAATTTAATTCCAATTTCACCAATACAAAGGGGCCGCACACATCAATTTCCCCTATGATTGGCTTGGGCACTAACGATCCACAAATCACAAGGGTTAACTCTTTCCAAGGCAACAATTGATATAGGACCAAGAGAAAGGGAAAAACTAACATTTGTTGCTATATCAAGTGTTAAGTCTTTGGATGGAATTAGAATCTCACCACCATTTACATATGATCGTTATGAAAAAATGAAGACAGGAAAGCAACTCGCCAAAAGAAAATCAGAAGAAGAAAGACTAAAATCTTTGGAAACATAACATTTTTAAGTGATGTATATATTTTTCAAGTGAATTCTTCTATTAATATTGATATTCAATTTTTGGTATAAAAGATGAATTCTCTCATTCATTATGAATTCCTATTGTACACATCTCTTTGTGCATTTGAATAAATATGATATGAATCATGATTTGTAAAGTATTATAATTCTTTATTGAAAATAAAATAAGTGATAAATTCTTATTTTACATTACACGTTGCAGATGCTACTAGCTTATCTATCTTATTATATTAATCTATATATTATATGCTGAGACATATCATTTTCAAGGCGTATTTTTTAAATTGAAAAAGCAAAAAAGTGAAAAAAATAGGCTTCGAAAATGATATCTCTCACTGTATAATATATAGATTAATATATTAAGATAGATAAGCTAGTTTTAAAGTTAAAAATCTAATTCTCATAAAACTACTTCTAATTTAAAAGTTAAAAACTAATTCTATCTAAATTTAAAGTTAATCTCAATTACTTAATCTAAATTAAAAATTAATCTAAACTAAAATTAAATTAAATTGTAAATTAAAAATTAATTCTAAATTAAATTAAATCTAAGAAAACTAAAACTAAAAACTAATCTACATTAAAACTAAAAAAAAACTAATCTAAATTAAAACTAAAACTAAAATTAAAACTAAAAACTAAAACTAAAATTAAAACCTAAAAACTAAAACTAAAAAAGAAAAACTAAAATTAAAATCTAATGTTAAACTAAATCAAACTGAAAGCACTCCCTCTATTCAACCAATTGTTAGCTGTAGCAAGCCGTCATTTTGATGAGAAGAAAATAGAACTACCGGTGACTACTGCAAACATTTGCTTAATGGTTTAATGTGATGACATGATTGCAAGAGATGTCAACAGTTAAGCATCATAGTTTTTTAGTCAATTGACAAAAAGTTTCCATAGCCCCTACTCAAGTCAAAAATAGTAAATCCTCAGCACAAACAACACAGATAAGCCTTTGATTTTGGGTGTTAGCTAAGATTCTTGAAAAAATAAAAAATATGGTGATCTTTTATTTCATGATTAGGTGCAGGAACCAGATGTAATGAAGCGTTGGGACTAAATAATTGGACAATATAGATTTTAAATGCAACCATCAACCTACCACTCACATAGCATATTCACAAACTACTCCACACTTAAACAATAGCAAGCCCCTCATTTACCTAAAATAAACCATGTATTAAAGAAAAATGATGCATAAAGCATGTGCATTGATCATTTGACATCTCTCATTTTTTTTTCTTTTGTCAAAGTGCCTTAAGTATAGTATCTAAACAAAAGATGTTGCAATTACCAATTACATGCATGTGAACTGTGGAAACATAGACAAGGCTCTCAAACCATGGAGTTTCATTCCCTACAATGACTACATATTATGGCTCTTAAATAAAACATGTTGTTGGTAGTTGTGATTTCGCACATCATCCTTTGAAATACATGATTCCAGGTTAAAATTCATTCACCAAACAAATAAATAAACTACTAAGTACATATAGACCATGAAAAATGATTAAAACATATGTGCATGTCACTGAAAAGCTTCGCTAGACATTGTAAAATAAAATTAAATCCTTTCTAAATGGTTTTTGCTTTGCGAACTATGTATGACGAAGCAATTTATCAGCCAAGTACTTCACGTCGGGTTCACCAGAATGTGTGAGCTGAAAAATGGAGGATTCTATGGAATAAGAATCACCATCTCATATGCACTTCAATGGAGCCATTCAAATTAAAAACAAAACCATAATGAAAACAAACTTCTAAACTATGGAAATACAAACTTCTAAAACTATGGAAATGTTTTTAAATGAAACCACTCTCCATTGTCTCACTATCACCAAGATATTTTTCTATGCATTTGCTCTCAGATTTTGTGAACACAAAATGCAGTAAAGAGGTTATGATGAATGGGAAAATGCAATCCAAGATAAGAGATGATATGAATATGCAAATTCATGAGGCTGAAAAATGAGAGAGGAATCTCATTTAAATAGGTTTCTTTGATGATGGAGAGGTGTTTGAGATGTAATAAAGTCATTTATAGGTCTCTAGGTGGTCAAAAAGATGGGAAAAGCAAAACTTGCAAAAATTGCAAAAGTTGTCAATTATGTAAAAAAATGCAAAAAGAGAAAAAAGCAAGAATATGAAGATTCAAGTGGGAAAATAGAAGGTTTAGTCGATTGGGGAAGTGTTGGGTGAAAATTATGTAATCAACTTTCGACAGATTACACAACTTGGACTTCACCCACAGCTATGTGAGATATGAATCTCTCCTCTGGGAAAGGGGAGGTCCCCTTCTTACTGTTAAGAGAAACAAAAGTAAATCACAAAAAGTAATTACACAATGTACACGAAATTCACGGAGTGGGGGGGGTGTGTTACATTCATCCTTCTCTCTTTTTTTAGAGAAGATGTTTACAATGCTTCACGTGTTGGAAGTTCCGAATTCTTGATAACTGAAATGAACAACTAGCAGTAATACCAATATCTCTATCTCGTCAAAGCGAAGCGTAGAGATACCAGAAGAAATTAACAACAAACAAAAGAAAATAACAAGGGAAAGCTCACGAAGGCACAAAGTCGTTTCGTAGCTTTATCAATGTTGGATCTGCATAAACGTACCATTTGCTACGTTAGAAGCACAAAGTCTTCTTAGACGCAACAATTCTTCAAACAGCATGAATGATTACAAGCACAAAGTCTTGTAGATCATCCAACAAAATTGTCAATAGCACAAACGATTACAAGCACAAAGTCTTGTAGATCCTTCGACAAAGTATCCAAGAGTATGAATAATTATAAGCACAAAGTCTTATAGATTATCCAACAAGAACATGCAAGAGTATAAATGATTATAAGCGCAAAGTCTTATAGATCACTCAACCAATGATAAACAAAATAACAATGCAATCTAAATAATAGATGTAACACAAAGTTTACATCAACCACTTAGAGTCTTTCAGATTCCTCGAACTAATCACTACCAAATCAAATCAACTTACAAAAGTATTGAATCCAACGCAAAGTCTGGCTTGCAATCCTTTTCTTTATTGATTGAATCTCATTCACAAAATATGAACGCAAAGTTTCACAAGTTTGCTTACAAAAGGGCAGCACTTCGCTGCAAAAGGCTAAAAGATGATATTACAATGAAAAATCCCTCACATTATATAGAAAGAGGGATGAGCAAAAGAAGGAAAGAGATTGAGAAAATCAGGGAGAGTTAGGTGAGCGATTTTAGAAATCTCACCTAACTTTGACCAAAGTCAAAGTGTAATTTGTTTTGAAAATATTACATCTTTGGACTTGGTGTAATTAAAATTTACAAAATGACATTCAAAAATGTCGAGAAATATTTACAAGATGCATAATGGGATGCACCGAAATGTCTAACACTGGAGAATAGGGGGCCGCTTCACGTTTCTTTGCATTGGGCGCGAAGTCTTCATATTTCCTCCTAGTCTCCTGCACGAACTTCTCATCTGGACCAACGGTGTAATCCACAATGGTGTGAATTCTCGTGATCGATCTCATGGCAGATGAGTGAACCTTTTGCACCTATCAAGATGCGTCTTCAGGTTATCCAATGTGAGCCTTGTATCACAAATGATGTTCAGCGAAGCTTCTGAGAAGTCTGAATCACGATCAAATTCATGATGGCTTCCTTGAAGATCAGGGATATTTCTGCGGCCGGTAGGAAGATACGATTGTCCTCAAGAAGTTGACCAGGCAACTCTCTGATACTTTTGTCAAGAATGTTGCGATGCCCGTCGACATCTTCTTGTACTTGGTGAAGATCTTCAATGAGAGATTGAACCACTTGAATCATGTGTTTCAGTGATTCTCTTACCTCTACAAACTTTTCTTTGACAGGAATTACCCCAACCTCCACCAATTTGCTGAGCTTTACCTGTTTCATTTCCGACCATGACAACAGGCATTTTTCCATGTCTCTGCGCTCCTGGGAAAGTACGCTTTTTTCTTTATCAAGCTCTGTGGTGAGCTTAGCCAACATGGTGGTTTTCTCATCAGCAGCCAAAATTATCTAAGATCCGTGTTTGATGATCTTTTCAACAAAGTCATACAACACCCTGCGTTTGGAGGCGAATTTCTCAGCTTTCTTGATAGCTGGGTCTTCAATACTTACCACTGTCAGCGGTTGTGCATTACTTGGAGAACCAGCAAGTCTCTTTACAATAGTGGCATAATGCTCTACCCTCTATTTGTACATGTTACGAGATTGCTCAACTTTGTCCAGCCTTCCTGCCAAGATATCCAAAGTGACTTGCGCATCGGCTTTTGCACTTTCGTTGGTAACCTTGCCAAGCTGGACCTTTGTCACTGTGTAGTCCTCCATATTGACATCACCTTCTTGATTCGGTGGTATGCCAATTTTAGCATACTTGTGGCCAGAATTATCAACATTCAGCCTCGAGTATACTTTTGACTTCTTCTTCCCTTTGGCCTTTGGAAGAACTATCTCTTCAAGGTCGAGCTCCTCTGGAGAAATCATTTGCTTTTTACACTTCGACACTTGAGATATTAGCCAAGGAGGAAGAAAAGAAGTGTGAACCTCTGGGTTTACTATCAAGTCAGTCGCCATTTCCACCTCTTAAGTTATTGTCACATCTGAACTCACCATTAGTATCATGACAATTGGAGAAGTGTTCGTCATCATCACTCCTGTAGTTGACACATTGAGCTGATCACGCATTGACTCATTCATGAAACGATTGAATTCGTTCTCAGAAGTGATATCATACGTTGGCAAAGATAAGCTAGGAATGGACGATGTTGGGCTTGACAGTATATCAACCGTATGGATGCTTGTCACTGAAGGAGTATCAAGCTGGGTTGATGCTGCAGGGATAGGGGATATCTCAGCTGCAGGAATGCTTGTGGTAGGAATAGGTAACGAGGGAACAGGTGGAGGAGTTCTTGACTCAAGAGGGGTATGAGGAACGTTTGAAGTCACGGGCGATGATGTTCTATGGGTTTCCTCAACTACGTTCTCGGGAGGAGAAGTAGTTATTTCTTCATCATGCTCGGGTTCCTGTTGATCACCCTCTTGTCTCTCTGAATCTAGCTCACCTTCGAAGTCACCTTCAGATCCTTCTTCAGAATCTTCATCAGACTCTTGCCCACTTTCAGAAACCTCTTCGGCATCGGAGTCTGCTTCTGCTGAATCTTCATCTTCAGCGGATTGGTCGCTTGAAGTATCTTCTTCATCGGAATCTATCTCCTCCGGGATAGGCTTTTTACCCTTAGAGCGAGATGGATGAGATTCCATCATTTCTGTCTCTTGGACAGCCTGGGTATCTTTTTTACCAACAGTGAACTTAAACCTTGGACCTCTTCATGAAGAAGTGGGAATGGCCGCTGATTAGTTTTTGTCGCGGAGTTCTTGTTGTTGGCGTGCTTCTACCTCAGACTCTTCTCCTTCTGAGTCTGTCCTGAAACTTTTCATTGTATGACCATGTTTGTGTAACCATTCTTCTGTGTTGGCTAGGATTGGTCTCAGCCTTTCTCTCATGCTGGTGACCTCTTTTCTAGACCACTGTATTGCAAGCAATGGCCTCTTAGCAATGCCTTGCTCATCATAGACAGCGTTGATGATATCACCTGGATCCTCAAAATCCTCTTGTAGGTCAGTGATACCAAGATCTTTGATTTGTTGAACTGTCAATCTACAATAGTACATTTTGCAAATGGCTTCTTCATCTCTGCAATCCGCCCAGATGTCTTCAAAATGGTACCTGTGTTGGTGACCCTTTCGCAACTTCTTTCTGACATCTCGGTAGTCAAAATCAAACCTATACCTGTAGGTTTTGATGGTCATGATCTACATCTCAGTGTAGACAGACTTAGCTTTTTGTGCAGTTTGGATAGTATATCTGCCGATGGTCAGTGGGAACTTGAATCCACGCTTGTGGTTGCTTCTTCGTTCTTTCTGCACTGACATCAGCTGTCTGCATGTTTCCATGAGAACCCACTTATCTGAAGGATAACGTGGTAGCATGTAGGGACAACTGGTGTAACACCCTACTCTCAAGTAAGTAAATGTTGGGAATTGGAGAAAAATACATCCAACTTTACTTACCACCTTATAAGCCTCATCAGACACTCTTCTTCTTTCCAAGGTTGGATGAAAGTTGAAGAGTAAGGGCGCAAAGAAAGCATCAGTGACCCGTCTGAAATGATGAAAGCTCTCCTTTAGCTCTAACTGATAGAAATATCTATACATAGCCACCATCATTCGATTCCCCTTTGTAGATAGACCTGGGAATTGTCTCATCACAGCTGCTGTGTACACCAGGTAAGAAGTCATGTAGAACTTCAATGTAGAAGGAGCATTAATCAACTACTCGTGCATCTCATCACTGATTTGTTTACCCCAGTCAATATGCACCTTCTGCCTCCTTATGATCCTGATGTACTCATACATCCAATCGTGAAAGGTGGATGATTCTGGAAAACCCTTCACTCTGCTTAGAAACGTGATCATATCCTTGACGTCATCTTTGAAGTCACTTCTCAGGAGTCCTTTCGGCCATCTAGAAACAGATGATCTAGGCTTTTTGAGCCATTGAGTATTTATCAACTGTTTGGCTTTATTGGGATCAGCATCAAAAATCTCCTGTGCTTTTGATATAGAAATGTCAATATATTTGTCCATGTGAGGAACCTTGAAGACAATGTCAAAAAAATCGGGGTCGAGTCTTAGAATCTCGTGCCCAGAAGAGTCGATCACACTTCTGCTTTCTCGGATGTAATGAGACACAATTTGAAGAACAAACTCAGTATTGTGCGCAGTTGTGGGGAACATCACCACCAAGTGGAGATTGTTGTGTATGATTGCCCTCATTGAATCAGGGAGAGGCTTCGTCTCTGTCAACTTTGCGAAGTCAACCAAGTCTTGATGGCCAACTTATGTATCCTTTATTTCTTCAACTTTCGAAAGCACCATAGTTGGCGGATAGACGCCTTGATATTTGTACTTCATCTTCCTTTTTGCTTTTGAAGAAGAAGGAGGCTTCGTAGCAGTCATCAAAAGAAACTGGAACACTGAGCACTCTTGACTTGACGATCTCTAAGAGTAGACTGCAATCCGTCTAGCCAGAACAAACACCAATTGTTAGGGAACATAGGAAAGCGTGAAATGAGCACGAGGGTGGAAAAGCATGGAGCGGATGGCGAGGCACACAAAATGATGCACGAATGCGGAAAAATGAGGCTCTGGAGTGCACTGGTCAAAAATGAAGTTTGTTTGGAAGAAATTGGAAAAAGTCAGAAAAAAAGTGTAAGGGCGCTAAAATTCAGCGCCCTTACATTCTGAGAAAATTGCTTTTGGTGTAAGGGCGCTGAATTTTAGCGCCCTTACACTTTTCCAGTGTTAGGCAATTTTTGACATGTTTGAAATGGCATGGCGCTTAATTTCAGTGCTTTTGCAATTTTGGCAATTTTTGAAAATGTAGATGCAGTGAGGAATGGCGAAGGCGCTTGAGCTTTAGCAAAGGCAATGTTTAGTTAACCTTGAAATGTCATCGAAACCATCTCCATTCTATTACATTTTCATTCAAAGGTCAAAGGAATTCTTTTTCACAATGGCGAATCTTTCTAATGTTTACCAACACGAATGAAGAACTTTTGACAAAGATACCTCAACACAAGCATGGCGGGTAGATAGAAATTCTCAAGTGATAATGCGCACAGAGGAGAAAGGTAGAAAGAAACGCGTATGAAGGAGAAGAAAGATGTATGAAAGACAAGGGAAGAAACGCGTATGAAAGACAAGGGAAGAAACGTGAATGTGTAGGGTAAGAGAATAGAAAAGAAAAGAAGGAATGAGCATCGAAATGAACACGAACAGAGGAGAAAGACGCATTCAAAACAATGAATGAGGGTTCCATTGCATAAAGGGAAGAAAAACGCGAATGGAAAGAACAAAAAACAAATGTAATGAAAGATGCGAATGTAAGAACTCAAAACGCGTATGATAACCATGAACATATACAAATGAAAATACAAAACCAAATGAAAGTCTTACCAGGGCAAAACGCAAATCTTGCTGAAGAGATGAATGGCGAAAATCCTCAAAACGCGAATTTGCAGATGAGAGGCAAACGCACAGCAAGAGGAGAGACAAAAGAAATAAAATATAAACAACAAAAGTGGTGAATTCATTCACTTAATTGCAAATGAAAATTAAAAACCTAACTCAAGTCGTGCAATAAATTTAGGCACAAAAAGTGGCACGATTGACGAAAAACGCGAAAACATGAAGAAACGTGCCAGAGGCATAAAAAAAGTTAAGTGTCGAAAGAAAATGTAATGGCGCTAAAATTTAGCGCCCTTACATTTTTTGGAAATTCACTGCATGTAGGGGCGCTAAATTTTAGCGCCCTTACATTTCCAGACTTAGTCAATTTTTTTGGAATTTCCCTGCAGGAGTGCACTTTTTCAGTGCTACTGCATCTTCCGCAATTTGCAAAGTACGAACAGTGAAACGTCACGAAAGATCTCATTTCGAAGGTCTTTGCGAGGCGAACAAGGGGGAATGCTCGAATTGACTATTCGAGACTTGGGAACACATTTCGAGGTGGCTTGAAAATCACTCCATTATGCGTACTTGAACTTCACGAATCCTAGGAAACAGACAAGTTTCGTAGGGGGTTATCCGTGGAACGATCGCTGCTAGATTCTGTGATAACAGTTGGCTCCTGCTGGGGATCTTCCTTCGGTTGTTCTTTAGAAAAGAACGAAGGGAGAAGAAATCCAGAATTCAAGTGCCTTTATCCATCCATTGGGCTTGGGGTTAGGCGATGACGACAACAAAAACAAAACACAAAGACTCAAAAGGACTTGAAAATAAAAAGTATTTACATACCAACGCCGACTCCTTTACTGCGTAAAGTGCTTGAGATGTTGCCCACTGTGAGGAAGGGAAAATGGTGTCCCATCTCTGTATGCTAACATGAAACTGTTTTCACCATGCAACTGATGTATTTGGAAAGGTCCAGTCCATAGTGAATCGAATTTCCCGTGCATACCTTTTGGCTCTCTCCTTTTGTCCCATAGGAGGACGAGGTCACCAACTTGAAATTCTCGAGACTTGGCCTTCTTGTCGAACAACTTCTTCACTTGATCCTGGTGTTCCACAATGCGGTCAGCCACCTGAACTCGATTCTCTTCCAATTCAGAGAGATACATGATGCGCTTGTCGACAGAATTGTCAAATGTCTCATCCTCAATGGCCTTAGCCAACTTGAGGGCTGGTAGTTCCAAAGTTATAGGAATCTCGGCATTCAATCCGTACAAGAGCTGAAAAGGAGACATGTCGATAGCTCGTTTCAGAGTTATTCTGTCTGCCCACAAAGCGTCAAACAAAGCCTTGTGCCACAAACGTTGATTCTCGTCCACCAGCTTGCGGATTATAGTTACCAGATTCTTGTTACTAGATTCTGCTTGACCATTACCCTGCGGATAATAGTCAGAAGAATGTGACAAAGTGATACCATGCTCGAAACAAAACTCCGTGATCTCATTTGACGAGAAAGCAGAAGCGTTGTCCGCAACAATCTTGTTTGGCACACCGAACCTAGAAATAATATTCTCTTTTAAGAAATTGCACACTACTTCCGAAGTAGCACGCTTGGTAGGTATTGCTTCCACCCATTTGGTGAAATAGTCTGTAGCTGTCAAAACATAGACATGTCTAGCACTTGATGATGGATTCACTGCACCTATGAAATCAATGCCCCATTGTTGGAAAGGTTCATCAATCACGATAGGTTTTAACGGCAAAGATGCCAATTTTGGACGGCCAACAAACTATTGGCACAATTCACACTTATGCACCCAAGAGTACGTGTCTTGAAAGAGTGTAGGCCAGTAATACTTTGCTCTCAGGATTTTGTGAGTGGTTACTGGCGCTGAGAAATGTCCACCACATGCCAAATCATGGTAAGATTTCAGCAACTTTTGTTGTTGCTCTTTATCAACACACCTGAGAAATGTTCCATCCATCGCACGCTTATACAAGCCACTATCCCACAAGACAAAATTAGCTGACTTTAGCTTGACGGTCCTCTTTTCTTTTGGAGTTAAGTGGTTAGGACATTCTCCATATGTCAGGAAGTGAGCTATGTTGGAAAACCATTCATCAGTGGTGCTAACGAATAGTACCATAGGAAGTGTACTAGGATCAAACTCTTCATCTGAGACTTCCTCATCTTCCAAAATTTCCTCTCCTGGATTGTTTTCTACAATGAGCTGACAAAGGCCACGTCCACATATTAGCTTAGTAGGCTTTATCTCTAGATCATATTCCTAAATCTTAGCAATCCAGTTTCCTCTTTTCATTCCAAATTCCTGTTGTGTGAGGATAGATTTGATAGTTGAATATGGAATGAGGACTTTGACATGACTGCCTAGAATGTAGAACCGGAAATGCTTGACGGCTTTCACCACTGCAAAAGCATGCTTTTCCATCTGAGAATATTTCAACTCGTAATTCTTTAGAGGGCAACTCATGAATGCAATAGGGGATTCAAAACCCTCATCATTTTCCTACACCAAGATTGCTGATGGCGTATGCTCGGAAGCATAACTGTACATCACAAAATCCTTGGTGTAGTTAGGGAAAACCAATACAGGCGCATGAGCAATGGCCTCCTTGATGTCATCGAACACTACTTTGCCTTCTGCCATCCAATGAAACGTGGCATTACCCTTCATCATGTTCACAATGTGACGGGTCTTTTCAGCAAAGTCTGGAAGAAATCTTCTCAAGAAGTTTACCTTGCCGAAAAAGGAATGAATGGCTTTCTTACTTGACGGCAAAGCGAGGGACTTGATTCCATTAACTATTTCTGAGTCAATCTTGATTCCTTCAGCAGATACTACGTGACCAAGAAGTTTACCTTCTGTCACCCCAAAAGTTGACTTTTTGGGATTGAGGGAAATGCCGTGCTGACGGCATCTCTCTAGAGTTTGTCTCAAATGATAGAAATGCTCATGGCGTTGCTTGGAGAACACCGTAAGATCGTCAAGGTACACCACAATGAACTTACCCATTACGTCACGGAAAGCAAGATCCATGGCACGTTGGAATGTAGCGCCGGTGTTGATCAAACCAAATGGCATCCTACGATACGCAAAGGTTCCCCAAGGCGTTGTGAAAGCGGTTTTGTGTTGATCGCTTGAATTCACTTCAATTTGATTGTAACCGGAAAATCCATCTAGCATAGAGAGCATCTCGGATCCAGTTACATTTTGTAGAACTTGATCCATCACTGGGAGTGGGTAATTGTCTTTGAGAGACAATTGATTTAGATTTCTGAAATCTACACAAATGCGGATTTCACCGTTCTTTTTACGAATGGGGATGATATTGGCTATCCATGTTGAATGATGGATAGGGAATATTATCCACGCATTCAGCATCTTTTGAACTTCAGCTAAAATCGTTCCAGAAATCTTGGGATTGTACTGCCTTTGCTTTTGTTTGTAGGGTAAAGCACCAACCTTGAGAGGAATGTCATGTTGCACTTCCTTGGGCCGAAATGACTTTAGATCGTCATATAAATATGCCAAGACGGCAATGTACTCCTGTAGTAATTGAGCAAACTATCTTCTTTCTTCGGCCGTGCAACATTTGCCAATGTTGACCATCTTAGGATCGGCCTCAGTTCCCAAATTTATCTGCTCAATCTCATTAGATGAGTCAGAATCTGAGAGTTGTTTCTTTACGTGGCGATCATGCTTATCAAAAAGTTTCTCCAAGGATACCAATCCTTTAGGGACCTTATTCCCTTTGAGTTGCAGATATTCCTCACCTATGACAGGATCTAGATCGGACACGGATTCTTGAAGTGGAGAATTGCTGCCCTCTAAGTACAACTCATCGAAATTATCTACTTTCTCAAGAAAGGCGATAATTTGATGGTCGTCGTTGAAAATCTGCCAGTTTTCTAAATTGTCAGGTACACTTGGGCAGAAAACCAACTCTATGGTGTAGGTAGAACCTTGAAAGTCTTTATGTGGTACCAGGAGCGTGGTAGAGATTGCAAGGGAATCAGCTCTAGTATTGTATTCTCTGGGAACAACAGAGATATCAAAAGCCTCAAATTCCTCAATGGAATCCCATACTAGATTACAGTAATGCATGAGTCTCTCATTCTTTGTTTGATAGAGATTTCTCACTTGACATACTATCAACTCAGCATCACCTTGCGCATGAAGATTTTTTATACCTTTCTTCAACGCAACTTGCATTCCCAGTAACAGGGCTTCATATTTGGCGGTGTTATTGGTGTTATCAAACTGCAGCTTGAAGGAGAAAGGGAAAAACTTTCCTGATGGCGAAATGAAAACCATTCCTGCTCCAGAACTGGTCGAAGAGCAGCTACCATCGAACTCGAGCAACCAGACACCGTTGGAATCACCAATTGGAATAGTGTCAAAATCCAAAACTTCATCCTCTGCGAAGATTCATGGTCAGAGATGGAAAAATCTCCTGATGACGTTTCATCTGAAGTTGACGAAGTATCATCTTTTTCTAGCTCATTTTGAGTTGAGGATTCTCCTACCTCATCTGTTTGTAGGTAGTAAGTTCCCACGCCTAATGATTCGAACAAAATCTGAGCTCTGGGATCATTGGACTCAACAACCGAAAACTTTGATTCCTTTTCAGGAATCAGCTTTTGCATCACACCTTTTACTGGTATTCTTGCTTCAGACATATCCATACTTAGCTCTCCTCCAACATCTTTGCAGAAATTGCGTCCGATGAGTATACCGTAGGAAGCTAGTACATCGGCCACGAGGACCGTCATTTTTATCTTCTTCTCCGGGTATGCGGTGAATGCATATTGGGCATCCTTGATCTGACCGATCAATGGCACTTGCTTATTTTCCATGGAAAAGCAACGGCTAAAGGTTTTGGTCATCTCAAGGCCTAACGCAGTAGCTACCTTGGTGGGCATTACATTGTCAGATGCACCAGAGTCTATGACACAGTTACTTAGCTTGAAACCATTTACAAGTAGGGAGATGAAAAATGAATCAATGCGTCCAGAAGCAATTGGAGGGTTAGATACGAGGTTACTCTATGATACTTTGGGTTTAGGAGTAACTGGGATGTCAGGAGGAGTATCCTAACTTGGGGAGATCTTTTTATCATTTACGAACTTGACAAGCCTGTCAAATTGGTCGGGGTTGGCTTTGAGGTATTCAGCCTCAGACATTTGAACCTTGGTTTTCTTGGCATGGTCAATGATGTCGAAAGCCTGGAAATAACTTTGTAGATTGGAAGCCGTAACTTCACTGATTGGTTTCACAAAGGGCACACTGGTCTTTGGAACGGGGGGATTAGCTTTAGGATTAGGAACAATGGGAGTTGACGAAGAAGAACGGGGTGCACTTACTTGCGAATTTGCTGCTTTCTTAGGCTGCCAAGGGAGGGGAGATCCTCTTTTGGCAATCGTTATGGGCTGCTTTTCTTTTTCTGGGAGAACAGCAGCTTGAGCTTTGTCAAGTTCACTTTGTTGATGCCGCGTAAAAATAGCGTAAGTGTCAGTCACCAAGTCATCTTCTTCTTCTTCTTCTTCCATCATTCGCAAATAGCTGATCTTGGAGTCGCCAGCCGATTTAGTTTCTTCTTCTTGGAAGAGATCGGCATTTCCTTCTTCAGGATATTTAGGCTGAGCATAATCATCTTGTTCAGTCTCATAGTACCCAGTGGCATTGTTAGCAAGCGGGGCTTCAAGAGAAAGTCATCCTGGAGGTGCTGGGAGACGATTCTGATTTTTGTTGCCAGCATAGTTAGGAAAATTCCTCCTAGGGATGTCTTTGTAGTTGTTACCATTGTTGTTGTTCGACACTTGCTTCTTGAGAGACAGAACTTCATTTTCCAGCCTTTGGACCATGGGATCTATGAAATTTGAGCTGGCAGTGGGAGTACTAGCGTTGGATGCTGAAGATCCTGAGGCTTGCATCCTCTTATTTCCATTAGTTCCCATCCTGATTTCTCCAGCAAGGATCATGTCGTCCTCCAAACTAGTAGCCAATTGTTGGGCTGCTGCAACGTTAGCAATATTTTCCCTACACAAGTAGAAACTTACCTTAGGTAATTGGGTGTTGATGAAGAAGCATTTCAGGTTGTGATCTGTTGGCTTTGCATCATTGGGGATCCATGTCACCAACTTATTGAACTTTTCCACAAACTCGCGCATAGGCTCATGAGCTTCTTTATGCATGGTGGTGAGTTGCGCCAACAGAGCATGTGAATCTTCAGCAGGCTTAAACCTTTCTTCAAATTTAGTGCGAAGAGTGGCCCAATTGGTGACGGAAGCATTGGGAAGAGTAAAGAACCATTCAGCTGCAATCCCTTGAAGGGATTCAATGAACAATCTTACAGAAACATCTTCGTGCTCAATGCCAAGAATGCCACATACTATGTAGAATGCGGATATGTGCTCATCGGGGTGTTGTTTGCCATCACCTTGAAATTTTGGAAGATGCTTCCTGGATACACGAGGAAGTTCGTGTAAAGATGGAGTCAAACGGAGGGGACCAAAAGCATTTCCCCACGGTCCTGCAGGTGGTGCGGCCATGACTGGTTGCACAACAGATGCTTGAACAGGATGTCTGCGATAAACTGACCAAACACTTGGGATCGGAGATCTTTGGCTACGTGGAGGGAAGCTTATAGCCCGCTGCAGTGGTGACCTTGCTCGTGGAAGAGTAAATGGGAAGTCACGTTGCAGCAACTCTTCAAAGAGTGGATCTATTATTCCTTGAGCCCTCAATCCTCTTGTATATATTTGGTCCGCCAGAATGTAGATCTGAATACAAAGGGTCTTATAGAGTTAACAATATACAAAATAACAGCAAGAAAAAGGAAACTTATCTACTTCAATCCGAAGCGTGAGGCTCAGATTGCGTATGTAGGTTCCCCAGTAGAGTCGCCAAAACACTGTTGGGTGAAAATTATGTAATCAACTTTTGACAGATTACACAACTTGGACTTCAGCCACAGCTATGTGAGATATGAATCTCTCCTCTCGAAAAGGGGAGGTGCCCTTCTTACTACTAAGAGAAACAAAATTAAATCACAAAAAATTAATTACACAATGTACACGAAATTCACGGAGTGGGGGGGTGTGTTACATTCATCCTTCTCTCTTTTTTCAGAGAAGATTTTTACAATGCTTCACCGTTGGAAGTTCACAATCCTTAATAACTTGAAATGAACAACTAGCAGTAATACCAATACCTCTATCTTGTCAAAGTGAAGCATAGAGATACCGGAAGAAATTAACAACAAACAAAATAAAATAAAAAGGGAAAGCTCACGAAGGCACAAAGTCGTTCCGTAGCTTTATCAATGTTGGATCTGTATAAACGTACCGTTTGCTACGTTAGAAGCACAAAGTCTTCTTAGACGCAACAATTCTTCAAACAGCATGAATGATTACAAGCACAAAGTCTTGTAGATCATCCAACAAAAGTGTCAATACCACGAACGATTACAAGCATGAACGATTACAAGCACAAAGTCTTGTAGATCCTTCGACAAAGTATCCAAGAG